>MJUU01054021.1:17226-42012 GCA_002080025.1 Modiolus philippinarum | reverse complement strand
CACTGCTACTTCTTGCTTACACTGCTACTTCTTGCTCTCACTGCTACTTCTTGCTCACACTGCTACTTCTTGCTGACACTTCTACTTCTTGCTCACACTGCTATTTCTTGCTGACACTGCTACTTCTTGCTGACACTGCTACTTCTTGCTTACACTGCTACTTCTTGCTCACACTTCTACTTCTTGCTCACACTGCTACTTCTTGCTCTCACTGCTACTTCTTTATCTGTGTTTGGTTCTCTTTTGTCAACAAATGTCAATAAATGTTCGTTTTCAGATTAATGGAACAATATAAAGCCATATAAATTCTTATAAAATTTATTAAACGATATGTCTTTTCACTTTTATTTAGAACTATAAGTACAAAGTTTAAGATAAGCCATCGCTTAACTGCATTAAATCGCCAAACTGCATTATTTCCAGTACAAGAAACCATTTTTATGTAGCATGGATAAAAGCATGTCAAAGAACATCAGCACATTCATTCAATTTTAATATCAATGATTATTTGTGATTATATGCTTAACTACCATGCCAGAGACAGTATTATTATCATTGTTTCCTTTTGTCTTTTAATTCCTATTTTGAAAATTTTTACTGCCCACGAATGCTCATTAAACTATAAATATGTTTTTACTTTCTTCAATTTTAAATGAATTTTCTCGAAAATGATACTGCATCTGAAACTATCAAATATAACAATGCATTTTTTTAATTTGGTAATTCTATTGAAATCTGTACATTTGTTAGTTTGAAAAACATAAAGTACCGGTACCTTATTCCGGCCTCGTTACTGTTAGTAGGTTTAGATTAGTATTGGTAAGTAGATGTATAAGAAATTGATTTTTGAGATACCTTAATGACCATATATTAAGAAATGTAAAGAATATACTCTTAATTATATTTGTTAACTATTTTTTGTTGTACTACCTAAGAACCGACGTAATGGATATCTATAATATCAAAAAGGGTAATAATGCATTTTATTTCCTATTTGTTCAGACAACTCAAGAAATTCTTTGTCCGTCACCATAACATCATTGAAGGATATGACGTGTTAGTATCCCTAATGAACGTGGACATATTCAGCTAGACTCACGTCTTCAAGGATTGACTATTCCTAGATTGACTCATTTGCAGTGTAGCGGGTGCTGTTCACATGCTTACCCTTCCGGAGCACCTGCTGTAACTCTCAGTTTCATTTGAGTTTACACTGTGAGTGCCTTAGATTTGAATGTTGTAACTCCCACATTATGAAGCCTGATGACCGAATATGACTAAAGGGAAAAATGTTGATCTTGGTACACGTGTTAACGAACTATTAAGATTTTATTTGATTCAAATTTATATATTAAAACTGGATTTCAGCTTCTGTCCGGGACTTTTCTTTAACTTGCCTATGTGTCTTTGTCTACGACCGACTTTGGTCAATTGGGACTACTTGCATATATGTTTCCAGTCATGACCGGTAGAATTGAAATGTATTGCAGTAGCCTGTGTTCTCTCCTTTTCCCAAATGTGGTCACGGTGAAAGTTAATACGAAATTTAATGGAATTTTTGCTTCACCTACATATTGTTGTTAGCAAACAGAGCAAGGGATGAATAAGTTAAAACAAGTGTGGATATTAGTGCAAGGCAATACAGAAGTCCCCTACCGGTGGAATAATTCTTTGCTATACCAGCAAAATAATAAAAGAAAAAAGTCCAAGGCCAATAATCCGTCAAAATCAGTGGACCAATACAAAGCTCAAACTTATATGTATTCTGGTGGCAGGACTCACATACACATTACAAATATTAACTTAATATCTTGAACGGTTTAGAAAAAAGTCCGGAAATCTTACATTTGAACACAATTTTCTGAGTCCAAGGCCCATAACTCCGTCAAAAATAAATGGACAGTAAGCAAACTCAAATTTGATATATAACTCATTGTGATAGACTCACATAGCAAATATCAGCTTCATATCTGGAACGGTTCAGAAAAAGTCCGGAATACCTCCATTTTACCAATATTTTCTAAGTCCAAGGCCCATAACTCCGTCAAAAATCAATGGACCGGAGCCAAACTCGAACTTAATCTGTAACTCATAGTGGTAGACTTACATAGCTAATAACACCTTATAATCTGGAACGGTTCAGAAAAAAGTCCGGAATACCTCTATTTTACCAATATTTTCTAAACTTCGTCAAAAATCAATGGACCGGATCCAAACTAGAACTTGATCTTTAAATCATGGTGGTAAACTTACATACCAAATATTAGGTAAATATCTCTTATAGTATGGGAAAAGGTCCGGAAAACTGAGTGTGACAGACTGACGGAAGGACTGACTGACTGACGGAGTGCAAACCTAAAGTCCCCTTCGGCGAAGCCGGTAGGGGACTAATTATCCGACTTGCATGATAAATTGCTTTAGAATTTATTTGGAATCGCCAGTAGCTGTCCTTTTGAATGTGCTTGTTGTGGAGCTATATTTGCATATTCGTCCCCAAAATCTGAAGGACATTCTCGTAAAGGGACGACCATTTTATTTTGAAGGGAGGGCCTGGGCGATTTTGCGTAGAAAATTTATTTATTTTCACAACAGTCTCCATCAAATTATTTTGATTTATATTTTGCATTTGCAACAAAAAAAAATTCTTCAAATCAAAGTTAAATTATTTATTTTCATGACAAGGAATATAAGAATAATTATTAATTTTCACTGGGCACCAAGATTAAATTATTTATTTACAAAATCGCCCAAGCCCCTCCCCCTCTCAAATCAAATTGCGTCACCTAAGGGCCAAAATACCATCACCTGAAAATTGACAGTTTAAAACGTTGCCTTCTATGTAAATATAGCTCTGACCGGGAAAGCCTTTATAATAAATTTATTATTTTTATATTTTCATTCAAAGTATTCATAGTGTTGTTAGTATGTACCCGGAACTGACTGAAGCAGTCTGCATTTTTATACCCTCCGCTTGAAAAGTGGGGGTATATAGTGATGGGGGTGTCCGTCCGTCCGTCCTTCCGTCCGTCTTTCTGTCTGTCCGTTAAACCTGAGGGTACCAATCTCTTATCCCCTACTCCTCCTTAACCAGTGAATAGATTTTCATGAAACTTTAACACAGTCTTTATGACATCATGTACATGTGCACCTCCTATTTCAGAATTAGATTTAATTGATTTTTTTGGGTTTCCCATAGCAAAACATGGATTTAGCCATTATATTACAATGGAGTACCCATCTCTTATCCACTACTCCTCTTGAACCATTGAATATATTTTCATGAAACTTTAACAGTCTTTACAACATAATGTAGATGTGCACCTTCTATTTCAGAATTTGATTTGATTGATTTTTTGGGTTTCCCATAGCAAAGCATGTACTTAGCCATTACATTACAAATGGGTACCATCTCTTATCCGCTACTCCTCCTGAACCCCTAAATAGATATTCATGAAACTTTTATCACAGTCTTTATGACATAATGTAGATGTGCACCTGCTATTTCAGAATTTGATTTGATTGATTTTGGGGGTTTCCCATAGCAAAACATGGACTTAGCCATTACCTTACAAGGGGGTACCCATCTTTTATCTACTACTCCTCGTAACCTCTGATTAGATTTTCATGAAACTTTAACACAGTCTTTATGACATAATGTAGATGTGCAACTCCTATTTCAGAATTTGATTTGATTGATTTTTAATATCTGGAATCAAATGGGGGTGCGGGGGTGCTATTAGTTCTCTATAAGTTTTTATCTATCAATCGGTTTATGGTCAACAATAAAAGCGTTGTTCCTTTGCTTGTTTTTTACCATGTATTTGGAGAGACTTTGTCTCATGTGCATTTACTCCATATCCTTTTATTCACCATTTCCAAAAATTTGAATAGATCTGTACTGTGAAGACATAAGTAGTCGAAATGACACTCTGTAGAAACTTAACTTATAGTAACTTCGGTATTTAGTTGCTTATCAAACTAACAGGGAGTTGGAAGTATTGTATATCAGTTAGACTTACTTCATTGGACGGACTGACGATCCCTAACAAGATTTGTTACGAAATTCACAATTGGTAAACATCAGTTCTGCGTAAAAATTTTGACCTGGCTGAGGCGTCCTATACATATTTCGTCTTTGATGGGTTTTAAACATATTTAATTTAATTTTCGTAATCTGTTATATATAGATTGAAGTGTGTTCCATACCAGTCATTGTTTTTTTAATCAAAATAGATTGAGATGACACAAATTGATTTTAACATATCATATTCATTTTTCATTGAAGTATGTTTCTCGCTCAAAAAACCCATCATCTCGATCGATATCGAGATTAAGGGTTTTTCGCAGAGATAGAAAAGTAAGTGAGAACCGAACCGTCAATCAAAAGAACGAACAATCCATGGACAATGGCACATCGGACACACTAAGAAACAAGGACATCACTTAAGTACGGGACAAAAAAGAAAAATGAAGACAAGCATACAGTTGAACAACACGGATCCAATAAAAACTAGGGGTGAGATCAGGTGTACCGGCAGAGTAAGCATCTCCCGTCGTGTTGATCAAGTCAAATCCGGTAGTTAAGTCAAGTCCGATAGAAGAAAAACAAACTTTAGTTGCAGAGGGAAAGATCTGTTTTCGTCTGGGAAACAGATATCCCATAGCGATCCACAAGATCGTGATGTCGACCGTAAAACTTCTGTAGTCCTTACATCCCCGGTCATGTGATCCAACTTGGAACTTAATCATAGTGATTAGTATCAAAACTACAGACACAAGAGACCGTATTTTCTAGTGGTTTC
Source organism: Modiolus philippinarum (assembly GCA_002080025.1). Taxonomy (NCBI): domain Eukaryota; kingdom Metazoa; phylum Mollusca; class Bivalvia; order Mytilida; family Modiolidae; genus Modiolus; species Modiolus philippinarum. The sequence goes on along the minus strand of MJUU01054021.1, from coordinate 37,210 downwards.
CATGTGTTTAATGCACATTCATCTCTTTTCCGAGGAACAACTACAGGAGTCTAACTTTATTCTATTATCATTTTTGTTTCATCAATTGTTAATGAAAATTATGTTAAATATGGCTGAAAGATGTCAATTTATTTTTACGTTCATGTGGCAGAGTTTGGTATAATTTATGGCGTTCAATAATTGAAACATATTAAGATTTCTGCTTGAGGCCATTTTATCTTTCAAACCACCAATTCAGCAAATCAGCTCTTAGAACAAATGAGAAACTTAGCTCTTTTAGAATCTAAATATAACTTTGAATTCTTGCACCTTTAAAAATAAATGTCGGAATGAAACAAATGATACACCTGTTTGAACATTGATGTATCAGGCTTATTTTGAGACCAAGGTTAATTGACTAGAACGATCCTTTGAGTACTTATCATAGGGGTTTTTCCGATATACTATCAATGTGTAATGTTATTTTGCGAAAGGATATGGAGTAAAGGATATGGCCGTAATCGTGTATATTTATAGAAAGGGGTTTTCCAACCTTCGGAACTCTCTTGGAAGGCTTTAAAGGTATGCTGAAATTTTCATATGATGTTGACGAGATATGCACCTTTCGAAAAATATATGGTTTCATACAGGTTAAACTAAAGATAAATTGTCCAGACAGATTTGAATATGGGGAATTTTAGTTGAAAATGTTAAAGAAATGAATTGGTGGTTTCTAACCTTAAGACAAAATATGCCAAAATTTTGAAACATTTCTTAAAAAGTTGTTGATAGCCTAAATTGATGCAAAACATGTATGTATGATGAATTTGAGGTAAACATTTTTTTAGCAGGAATGGTGCTTATATATGCAGTTTGATGTGAACATGAACCTCAGAAATGAAAAATATCATGCTGTTCCTCTACTAAACAGTGTAAAATTGCCATTTTAGGGTCCACATTGTCAAAATTTCAAGTCCCAAAAGAAGTATATTTGGTTTTGTGTACATGTTTAACATCTATGAATGATTGTGCCTGATCAAAGCACTGAAAACACTAAATCTGTGACTTTTTGAATAGTGATGAAAAGGAGAACAAAATTTGGAAAAGGATGTTATTTTCTGTATACAATTTTGAAATTAACTAAAAAACATGAAAAAGTGCAGCAATTACACTGGGGAATGTTTTAATATCATGTTAAGACAAAATATGCAAAAATTTTGAAACATGTCTTAAAAAGTTGTTGATAGCCTAAATTGATGCAAAACATGTATGTATGATGAATTTGAGGTAAAGACTGAAGTTTTAGTCAGCTGGTGCCACAATTCTGGCCAAAAGCAGTCGTTATGTAATATTTCCGTATTTTGACATTGAAATGCCATTTTAAGGCCATTTTCATTATTTTGTGCAAAATTCGAAGGGTTAGCTGTGTAAAATAGTTTAAAAACATCAAATGTAGCCTGATTTTACACAGGAATTTGCCACTGTTTTGAATATATGTTCAAAGTTTACAAATTTCATGTCTTCGGTATCGCAAACAAAAGTGACAACTCTGACTGAGATGCCTTATATAAAAATCTGTCTGATTTGTAAAGAATAATTTTTTAAGCAGGAATGGTGCTTATATATGCAGTTTGATGTGAACATGAACCTCAGAAATGAAAAATATCATGCTGTTCCTCTACTTAGTGTAAAATTGCCATTTTAGGGTCCACATTTTCAAAACAAGAGCAAAGTCAAAATTTTATCATGTGATTTTGGGACAAGACTTTGAATTTGCCACCCTTTTCATAAATTTGCATTTATTTTATTATGCTATTTTCTTTATATATTATATATATAATCACCCGAAGAAAAATAAATGCACTTGGGTGGATTTTCAGTTGTTTTAATACTATCATTGTACCCATTCATATCGAGCTTTTCGGCTAACTCACAAACCTAATATTCTTCATAAGCTCAAAAAATAAACAAAACTTGTTTTCCCCTGTCTTCTTGACCTTTTTGCATCATTATCTGCATTTAAAATGCTATTTCCCTGTCTTCTTGACCTTTTTGCATCATTATCTGCATTTAAAATGCTATTTGTATGACCACAACCAAAGTAAAGACCATTTCAAGTCCCAAAATTTACCTCAGAAGCACCTTCTCAAATTTGGGGGGGAGGGTAACATTTTGTAACATGATTTCATAATTTTAAAGGTAGCTTTGAACATTTACAGCCTTACTTTGATAGAAAAATACTCTAAGGGCTTAGTATTAAACATGGGTTGGGAATTCATTACACAAAAGAAGTATATTTAAGAAATAATTTAGGGCAGGTATATGGTAATTAGAAATTTAACCTTGGGCTGGGCCTTGATATGAAAAAGAAAGGAAATGGGGTAATGTCAAGGAGACAACATCCCATATCTAGGTTAAAACGACCAAAAACATTATATTCGAATTTAACCCTGAGCGTTAGCGAGGTGTTAAATTTACGAATATAAAGGCCGAGCCCATGGTTAAATGACAATAACCATATACCTGCCATGAATTATTTCGATTTTAATATGACAGAAAATGAAATTTTCTATTCTGAAGCGACCTTAGAGAATGCGGATTTCCCGTTTCCATTGCTGTCTGTGTTTTTGACGTCACAATACACAATCTGACATTTCAAAACAGATGCACGTTCAAAAATCAAATCGAAAGCAGATTAACGTGTCTAAATGGCATGATAAAGTTATAAAATATGCTTAACATTTATTTCCTTCACAAACTAAGACAAACAAAATCAAAAACATGGTTGTTTTGCGTCCGTCTTACTGTTATTCCGACACCATTTGCGCAGGTGCAAAATATATGGTTATCGAGTATTATACTGGTTGACGATTTACTAGAGCCATGTTAGAATTGGTTTTGTGTCCATGTTTTAACATCTATGAGTGATTGTGCCTGATCAAAGCACTGAAAATACTAAATCTGTGACTTTTTGAATAGTGATGAAAAGGAGGAAAAAAATGGAAAAGTATGTTATTTCTGTATACAATTTGGAAATTAACTAAAACACATGAAAAATTGCAGCAATTACACTGGGAAATGTTTTAATATCATGTTAAGGTGTCAAACCACCAATTCAGCCAATCAGCGCTTAGAACAAATGAAAAAGTAGCTCTTTTAGAATCTAAATATAACTTTGAATTCTTGCACTTTTAAAAATAAATGTCGGAATGAAACAAATGATACACCTGTTTGAACATTGATGTATCAGGCTTATTTTGATACCAAGGTTAATTGATCCTTTGAGTACTTATCATAGGGGTTTTCCGGTATACTATCAATGTGTAATGTTATGGCCGTAATCGTGTATATCTATAGATAGGGGTTATTCAACCTTCGGAACTCTCTTGGAAGGCTTTAAAAATATGATGAAATTTTCATATGATGTTGACGAGATATGCACTTTTCGGAAAATATATGGTTTCATACAGGTTAAACTTAAGATAAATTGTCCAGACAGATTTAAATATGGGGAATTTCAGTTAAAAATGTGAAAGAAATGAATTGGTGGTTTCTAACCTTTTATTACGAACGGAAACAATTTGATATTGAATCAAACTTTAAAAATATTTTTGTGAATATGCAGTGAACTATTTAGATGGTTAAAATGTTTAAAAAATACAATATAAGCCATTAATTTTAAGATGTTCATCAGTTTTCCTCTTTCATTACATGAACAACAGTAATGTAACTTCTCTAATTAATTATTTAACAGAAAATATAGGTAAGCAGTATGCCTTTTAAGAAGTTTTCAGGACTTTCAAATCACAATAACTGCCCAAATTCGCATGATAATATGTATTGTAGTAAAAAAGGAGAAAACAGAAACACTAATGTCAGGTTTACACTGCCAAATGATCAACCCTACATTGTTTTCCTGATCATTGAACTGCGCCCGAGTTAACACGACTTTACCGTTCAAAAATATATGCCGTTCTTCAAGCAGCATTATAAATTTCCAAATACGATACTACAAAATAAAGTGACACAGCTGCAGCAAATGTACTTGTTGAAAGGTCAGTATTCTGATAGATGGAATCGAAAGTATTCATACTTTTGTAAGAATGATTCCGGAGCTCACTGAATCAGTTCTTATATTTTATTTCGAGGTTTATAAAACTAATCTTGGTCAGAAGGTATTGTTTTTCATTAAGACTAACTTCTTTGGAGTGACTGAGGTAGCCTAAGATTATTTGTTACAAATTTAACAAATGGTAAGCATCAGTTCGGCATATCATTTAGAAGTGACGGAGGGATTTCGCACAAATTTAATTTAAGCGATGTGCTATGTACTTTTAAGTTTTTTCAAAAGTTTTTTTGAAAAAAAAAAAAAAATCCGTAAGGATTCGTTAGACAAATTCGTGTATGTGAAGGGGATATGATGGGATATTTTTTGAAAATTTCCGAACTAAAGATTATGGAAGAGTATGGGAGAAATGGTTAAGTCACTAAGTACGAAGTTTTCAAACTTTCAGTGTTCGACATTCTTATACAATAAAATAATTCAAGACTCAGTTAAAAATGCTAGATTTTACAGTTTTACTAGAATATATTTCATGAAGTTGAATGTAAGAATCATAAATGACGCTATAAAAAGACTACATATTTTCGATCTAAATGTCATACACATCCACAACACACAACTTACGAACTCCGAGCAAATTAATGATTTTCAGGGTAGACAAATAAGTCTAAATACAAGTATACCGGATATAGTCTAATGACAGTGTTAAAGTAAATACTGTGATAGTTTTAACAATTAAAAGCCATGCCTTCCACAAAAGAAACTAATAAATAGCAAAATACAGCTGGTTTTAATGTTCATAATAACACAAAACACGACATTTAAAGATAGACTGTGCATGAACTGTCAGGATTTAACGGCTTCTGTGCCAAGTTTTAGCTATTAAAGCATTTGCAATAATGGACTGAGCTTATTGTTTTCATTACATCGTATCAGAAATTGTTTTCCTGTTTCGTCATTTTGCTTATCGTGTAGATTAAATATAGTAATGTATATTGAAACATTCAAACTTTTTGACATATTTACTTAAGTGACTTGCAACATTGTTTGTCACTAAACATGAAAACATTAAATCAAACAAAAAAAAGGAAAATAAAGGAAAAAACACGAGGAAACATAGAGTAAATGTAAAAATCAAACCGATAAAATTGAGAAAAAGGAACAATGTAGAAACACACTGCTTCACGGCACATTTGAAAAAAAAAGATTCGGATACGGGTAAGGTTAATTTTTTTTGTGTCGGAACAGTCATTTCACTGCTTTTTCTTTGTGACGTCATAATTGACTGATGGATTTGAAACGAAATATTTCGCTCAATTTGCCCCAATTATCTCCCATTTTCCTTAAATAATCTTTAGTTCGGAAACTTAAACAAATATCACATTAACAGAATGGCGAAGAATATATTTTTTCAATTAAATCCCTTGTTTATGGCATAAAGTTTCTATTTACAGAAATATAAAATTTTCACATGGGTAAAACGTTTCTAATACGCCTAATATTGGCATTCCATATTTCTCCCAAGGCCGTAACTAGGGGTTTAGAATTAAAGAGGCAAACTAATTCGGCAAGCGGAGCGGGGCGAAAAATATTTGGGCAGGGGGTCTGGGGGTAAATGGCTTAAAATCCTGCTTCTGGGCATTTCCTGCAATCTAACATTGTTGAAGCGGCCTTCATTTACTTTTTATGGCACCCACTACTAAAGAATGGCGATTTTTTTTAATTTACATTTATTACAGTAAGGTTTGATTAGGGTTAAGGTTATGGGTTAGGGTTAAAGTTAGGAATAGGGCTAAAGTTAGTGTCCTGTGGTTAGTGTTTAGGTTAGGGATATGGTAAGCCTATCTAGGACAGGGTCCCCTAAAGTAAACTTATGCCTTTGAAGCAGTTGATTGAAACTTATTATTATTTTTGCAAACTACACCGTGATGCACGTTTAATTATTGAGTACATGAGACACAGTCCCAATTGATACGTGATAAATACCAACAACTGGACGTACGCTTTTATTGTCGTCCTTCATCTCAAAGTCATCATGTGGCCTTCAACAATGAGCTAATGCTCATACCTCATAGTGAATTCAAGCACCTAGCACCGGTTTGAGCGGAATTAGTTGCTAGATGTCGATCAACGCTACACTCGCCTATACACTGTGCATATATTTTCAATGGTGTCCGTCAGTTTGCTTTTATTATAGTAATTTTGGTTCTTTTACGTTTGGGATGGTTGTTTTCATTTCATTCTTTTTTCATCGGTTAAATGGGAAAATCGTCCTGTACTACATGATAGATTTAATTTCATGTTTGTCCGAAACGAAGACTGTGGACCTACCATACATGACACAGCTTAAGACATTCGCTATCGCTGCCAATATTAATAAAATCATGACAAATGAATTTTAAACAATATAGCACGTCTATATTCCGGAAGTCTCCACTTCAGAGACTGTATTCTTTTTCTGCAGGAGCCCGTTTTCAGTCACATATACATATTCGATTACACCGGTAACTATGTAATGTACCGCCGGTGAGATGCCGAGAACGATCCCGAAAGAAATATTAACTGATGACAAACAAGAAATGCGCCCAGTCTTTTGGAAAAGGTAACCTTATAGAATTTGAAAAAAAAAAAAAAAAATGGCAATATTTTTAGTGAGGCAATTGCGTCACTTGCCTCAATGGTAGTTACGGCCTTGTTCTCCCATGCATTTTTTGTGAATTTGGGTAAAAAATGACTAAAACGAACATTACAAAAGAAACAATGTCAGTGACCCATATCTTTTATTCCAGATTGCAGCATGGTAGGAATGAGTGTTTTCGATTGTGCTTTAAAGAGCAATTCAATGAATTTCTATTTATACTTTATAAACTTAACGAAATGAGATGGTCATGTCGACAAGCTAAAACGTTATTTTACATGCAACGCACCTATTCTTCGTTAAAGTGGACACTTTGTATTTTTGACTGTCATCTATATTTATGAATTAAAATAACCAAAAATATGGAAATCATTGGCGAGAAATCGTTATTTTCTAATAATATTAGTCAGTACTGAAAGTTTAGGCGAGATATTGAGATAAAATCTTTTGGCAATTAAAATATATGATTAAATGGTATGCTACGATTATCGAAAAGTGTGATGTGGCTCTGCAAAGGTACAAATTTTGCATGAGGATATTGGCTTCCCTGACATTGCATTATGTTTTTGGTTCATGTTTTTTTTTATCAATGGCAGTAATTTTCAGAAAGAAACGGCACAGTGGTGATATAAGTATTTGCGTGCGCCACCTTCCATGGTTGTTGCCGTTTTCGTTAATCAACGGTACCCGGACAAATCGTTCACGGTTTGTAATTGCAAATATAACTAGATTTGCAATTGCGAGCAATAGCTGATGTCGCCCCTGACAGCCAATTCAATGATTCCAGCTTGTTTGCAGCATCAGAATCTACCTAGAAATCAATTTTCGTTGAAATCTGACAAAGTTGAAATTTTTACATATTTTGGCGGCCATCTTGAAAATGGCAGCCATTTTTGAAAAAAAAAATTGCGTAAATTCCTTCCTCTCATGTCACTGAACATTTATACAAAATATGAACCATTTCTGCAAAGCTAATCCTGAGATATCAAATCTTCAATTTTTAACGTAGGAAATGGCGACCATTTTGAAAATTTTGGCCGGTGCATGCACATCTTCTAATGGTGGTCCAACTTTGTGCCAAGTATGAATGAATTCAGTCCAGGCATCTTTGAGAAAATGCGTGGAAAAAAATCCTTGGAAGAAAGAAAGAATAATGAAAAATAACAAAGAAACGGACCAAAAACAATATGTCGTCCCGACTACGTCTGGGGCGACATAATAAAAATATAAAAATACTAAATACTAAAACTCTATTGTCAACGATAAAAAAAATTAATCAGAAAACCGATAATCAGCACATCACCCATCTGTTCGAAAGTACCGCTTATCATTCAAATGTAGAAACAAAAGTTGTTTTAAGGAGGTAATCAATGTTACAGACGAATATCAAATTACATAAACGCTTTATAAACAAACTAAACCATATATACAGACTTTGTTGAGGTAACGTAAATGACATTGTATAAGAATGAGTACAATAAAAACTTTGTAATATTTTGTATACAGTATTTACTTTTTTCTTTCATGTTTATTGCAGTTTGTGTTATACGCGTGTCATGAATATAATTGTACAATTATTATGGTCAGAACCTGATGAATCATGGTAACGTAGATTACTGTATAAAGTAATGTAGATTACATGTTTGCTGTTCTTGTACTTTTGGATTCCAATGACAAATGCTGAGAAGTAGAAAACATACAGGGAGCGCAAAAAGGAGAAAAATAGTGAATTCTACCATGAAAGTGAACGGCAAAGGATCAGGGGATATTATGTGCATAAAGCTGAATGGCCAAAAACGGATCAACAGAAAAGAAGAAAAAGTTCGGAAGCTCGTCTACAGGCAGAGAAAAAAAATTCGCGAAGAAGTCCAGTCAACTCAACAGGCTGAAGGTCATCTGAAGAGCAAGAACAAATAGTCAGCTGAAGCAAAGACCCGATTTCATTTCCTCTTTGCTCTCTATCAGTTTTAAGCAGCTTTGAGTTTATGGTTTTCCAAATGTTTAGATTTTATCTGCACTGATGAGACATAAGTTGTCGAAATGGCCATATGCAGAAATTAGATTTGCAGCAAGTTCGGTATTTTGTTATAAGCTAGACTTCTCTCAGAATGAAGAACAACAATGAAAGCATTGTTCCATTTGCTTAATCTTACCATGTATTTATTGGAATTTTGTACATTTATTACATATACCTTTATTTGTTCATTTCTTGTCAAAACCAAAAACACAAAAATGCACCAGGAAAATCAATTAGCAGACAAGTACCGGAATGCAATTAGATATTTAAATAATTTTGTTGAATACCACTATTTTAAACAAGAAAATTTGAATTTTGCACTTGAAATTCTTAAGAAAAATTATTTTCGTACAAAAATAGACCTACAGGATGCATATTGCTATACATCCTGATTTCAGAAAGTATTTATTCTTTTCTTTGCAAGGTATATTTACAATTTCAATGTCCTCCCATTTGGACTGTTATCAGCACCAAGAGTTTTTACAAAGGTTTGAAACCTATCTATGCCACTTTCAGACAAAATGGAATAAGGTGCTGCTACTATATTGACTATTCTTTAATTATGAATCATGCAGAATCAGTATAAATATCACAAGGAAACCCAAATTGTAAACAAAGAAATGGATTCACTTGGATAGAAAAAAATCTTTTAATTTCAACCCAGAGATTAGAATTTTTTTTTGGAGTTATTGTTGATACTTTGTTGTACAAAGTTTTCTTGACTCAAGAAAAAGTCCAAATCTGAAAGATTGTTATCCTTTTAGAAAGTTAGTATTAGAGAGTTATCTTCTTTAATATGAATATTTGAATGCCTTTAATGCAGTAACTCTGGACCCTATTCACTATAGAAATTTAGAAAGAGACAAAGTCAAACAACTAATGTTTTCAAAAACAAGTATGATTGTCCCATGACTTTGTCTAAGAAATCTAGGGTGAAATTACTTGGTGGTTTGACAATATCGAAAGCCTAGATGGAAATCCAGTATAACCTAATCCTGTTGATATTTGTGTAGAAACTGATGCGTCAAATAGTTGCTGGGGTGCTTATATCCAAGGCTCTTTTCTTGGTGGCAGATGTACATGTCAAGAATCGTCTAATCATATTAATTATGTATTTGGAGTAAATGGCTATATTCTAGCATTGAAACTTTTTTCACAAAAAATTCTGTTCATACACGTGTAGGAATTAAATCTGACAGTTCATCTGCAATTTCATATATCAATAGCATGGGAGGCATATCATCTATACTTATGGATAAAATGGCAGTAAAATATTGAAGGAACAAAGCATAAGATTACATAAATCAAAGTCCAGAGACAAGGCAAAATCAAGAACACCAGAAGACCACAGACACTACATGCCCACAAAACACACAACCACTACATATACAACACAAAAAACTAAAGCACTAACAGTGTGAACTCTCAAAAAACAGAGTGACATCAGGTGCTCCGGAAGGGTAAGCTTGTCCTGCCCTGCATGCAGATAACTTAGCAGTAGATATATGGAATTGGTGTACAGAGCACATCATTTTTACATCAGCACAATTTATTCGTCATGCATAGCTATATTTCCTCACGTGAAATTCTTATCTAACTCGTGGGTTGAGACAAGGATATCTCAAACGGCTAAAAATATGTACTGGCTTGTCTAAAATGTGAGAAAGAAAAATCTTGCACCGCGAAAACAATGGATTCCCTTGTCTGTGGTGAGAGAAAAAATCTTACTTTTGAAACCTTATTATGCTTAAAATTCATTAATGTAAATTCAGCATACAAGAACTCTTTCAAAAGGATATGATGCAAGAAAATTTTCAATAGACCATTTGCCAGTTCTGGAATCAACAGAATGAATTTAGCAAAACCCAGAAGGGAGATAACTTTTTGAAAAATCTCAAGGGGACAGAATAGTCCCCTGCATGTGAAAACCAATCAAAAAATTAAAGTATTTTTTAATTAAAAGTTATGATAGTTTAACCTTTAGCAGACGTTTAGTCTGCAACAAAATTCAAAACCAAATCCCAAATAGCGCTTACCATTCTTTAAAGTGCTACTTGTTTCAAGTTAAAAAAAATAAACAACTGTACTAACTTGAACGGTCTTCTCAGTGACTAAGAAAGTATTAAAAATTCGGAAATATGCTAACTTACTGTAGAATATCATAAATATTGTGTAGGGAATTACTTTGTCCAGACTGGCTAAGTACGAAGACCGTACTTTAAAACAAAGGTACGTGTTTAATGTTTGTTTTTCCGGTGTAGGAGTTATTTCCCTTTGAAGGTTTGACCAAAAGATCACAAAATTTACTAGGACTGACAAGAACTTCAGTAATTGGCAAATCATCTATTGTAATGATTGTTTTTCACCGCAGAATTAAACTCTTTCGACCTTATTTATGCTAAAATGCATTTAATTTATTTTTCTTTGCTACAACATAAAAGACTCTTTCAAAAGAATATGGTGAATAAAAATTTTAAAAAGAATATAATTTTTTTTTTGGATAATATTGTCACGGGGTTGTTAGCGTGATGTGACATAAATGGGTAATACGGAATACTGGACTTAGGCCGTATTTTCATACAAAAGGCAATATAAAGTTTATTATTTATTTTTGGAAACCAATATGAAATACGCTGTATCTTTTGTAGTCTTCGCTTAGCCTGTTATATCTTCATTGCTTGAAGGCTTCTATAACGTTGGCTCATATGAGGTTCTTGTTATATTAGTAAAATGTGAAACATTCAGTTTCCTGGATATTGCAATGTTGCTGACAATAGCTGTCAATACAAGTTTACAATTATGTATATTTTCAGTCAGAAAAACGACGTAAAATTCAATGGTCTTAGATTTATATTTAAAAAAATTAAAGACACGTATTGTATTGGAAATTCACTTCCAGTTTTCTAAAATGAAGTTTGCTTCTTTCTACATGTACATTTACAGCATGTACTATTTCAACGTCTTATATTTTATGTAAAGACATAAGTGTTACAGCAGTTGACGACAAAAGATTGTTTTTGTATTAGTACATTTACTGCATATCATGCCACAAAAAAATTACTTATATCAAGTATATAAAGGAAAATCTACCTTCTTATCCTTCTGTATATCTAATACAAATTCTGTGATTTTTCACTGTACAAGGTTTTTCTTTTCTTTCTCGGAACTCAACCCAAAACGCAGCCTTCTCCTTCGACGTTACATTACCCAAGACCCAGCTACGTCAGATGAGCGCAGCGACGTAGCACTCTAGCACCATAGCAATTGCTAAAATTTCATAATCTCACAGCGCCCCTAGAGCGATTGCTATTCGTGGCGCGAAATGATCTCCGCCACTTCAAAGTTAAAATGCATTCATATCTCATGTTGCAATATATTTCTAATGTTTCAGATTTGTAATTAAATAATAAAATGTATCTGTTGTTGCGTGAACCCTGAAAAATGGCTGCTTTGCGGGAGCGATATCTGTTTATCCAACTCGTACCTCACTACATTTGGGAAACCCCAGTACACATGCGTAGTGACTGTAAAATTAGTGTATTGACGGAATGTAAACACAGAAATGCCGGCCTCATGCCGTGCACTTCAAAGGTGAAAAACAAGAAGGAAGCGAGATGTTTCAATAATATAACTTGATGAGCATTGAAAGATCAACATATCTATTTGAGCCAAGCCCTTGAAATAGACTGACAATCTCAATAACCTCGTTAAAATACCATCGATGGGGGACGTAAGCTTTCAATTTCTTGAGTGGTTAAACATGTGTAACAATGTGCAAGTATAACATGCACGATATAGCTGTAATAATTTAATACTTTGCGTACACTTTCAGTGTTAATCAATATTTGACAGCCTGGGCAAAACGAGTCTCCATAAGCCAACAATACACAACATAAGGAAACCATCAAATCATCAATCAAATATAACAAAATGCATGATCAGCTAATATGAACTGACTAGATATAAAAGAGACAAAATTTGTCAAAATATCAGTAAACTGGGTCCTTACAATACCCTCTACTCACTGTAAGGTCCTCCGACTTAAAATATATCCTTCAGATATACTATTAAAGCAAAGTAAACATGGTAAATATAAGTGTTTGTTACTGAGCAGTTTGAATGCTTGCCTATGATATTAAGATTTGATGTCCATAGTTTGCTATGCTCTAGTACATTTACCCATATACTATAATAAAATAAAATTTATAAAACAGTATTCAAGTTTTGTTATCTTATTCATATTTTACATTAGAATAGTGAAGTACACAGTCTATTGACGGAATCATTTGGCCAAATCACTGGCTTAGTACGGACGGTAATGTTTGTTAACACGGTCATCATGTCGGTAGTGATTGCTGTGGCTATCTCTACTCCTGTTATCCTTAATGTCCCTAAGCCATAAGTTCAGACCTTTTAACTCATAAGCAACATTATTAAATACTTTAGTTTGCTCGGCTATTTCCCTTGTAAGTTTATCAGTATTCTTCTCTACTATTTTGAAGCACCTGTTCATGTGTTCGGAAGTTTTCTCAAGAATCTTGTTCATCTCTTTGGTGAAGTACTTTAAAGTTGATGTATTTCGTGCTTCGGACTCTGATGACGCTGATGACGAAGATGATGATGAAGATGATGCAGAGGCGGTTAACATAGCATCTTCCTCGCGCTCCATTGTTACCACTCTCCTTTCTTGTTCTTCAATTGTTACCACTCTCCTTTCTTGTTCTTCAACTTCTTCCTGATTTTCAGTGTCCTTTTTGTCATCATCTGTCTTATCAAAATTGTTCATGTTATCAACTTCCTCACTGGAAGGCAGTACACTAAAAACTTGTGCATTTTATATTTCTGGGGACGGAACAGTTTTTTTCTTCCCAACGTTTTTCTTGTCCTTATCAGAGTGGTATATTTTTCTTCCTTTTTCAAATGATCTCCTATTATAGTAATTCTTACTTTCATCTTTTGAGTGAATGTCAATCTCTTTCTCCGTAACTATATAAGCATTTGCATTAATCTTGAAATATTCAGATGATTCCCTTTCAACACCACATCTTTTCTGAAGATCAACAAGTTTCTTGTGAGATGGGAATGAATCCACGTGTCTTTCCAATTCTTCTCGGGTGTCACACCTTTAGTCACATAGGGTGCACCAAGCCAGACATTGTTCTCCTGGTAGGTGATTTCCTCTAACATGGTTCAAGATGTATTTATAACTGTTGATAACAGGTTTCTTGGTCCCCCCACACTGTATGCACTCGTGTGCGTTTCCTCTTTTGTTTGAGACATGCAGGATATTCGATGCCATCAGAAAAACAACAATCGAAGAGGATTTTTAGTCTATGCTGCCACTTCTACTAAGTTAAGACTTATTTCTTATACAGTTGAAACTAAAATCTGCATTCTTTTTTTGTTTTTTGTTTTAATTTATAATTCATGTGTATCACCACAATGTTTTCATTGATTCATATTTATGTGTGTCATAACATTTTCTCCATATCTAAAAACATCTTGATAAATGGGAATATCACATCCAAATACCAAAAGTATAGACTTCTATATCATTACTCATATTTACTTGTCTCATGCATATTAACTACAGTAGCATATAACTACATATTATGTTTCTCTGTACTTTATTCTTCACGTCAATTCTACTGAGGGAGATAATCCATTAGTTCTTTTACTCCCATTTTTGGGTCAAAGCTTAGGCAAATGGGCATGATACATCCAAGTCCTTTGCTATGAACCAATATACAATTATGTTTAACTCGAAATTCTTAACATGTACATATACTCCAATACTCTAAAATTTAAGCTTATACACTCTCCGTGTATTTATCATCTATATTACTCATTTTGTTTTTATGTATTTACTCCTTTGGTTTGTTAACTTGTATGTTTTCGTCATTTTGTGAAAAAAAATACATCTATCTAACATCATATTTTTAAAACTTTATGTTAACCATAACATCTCATATGCATGCAAATCGACACTCAGTAAAACATATATGTTATGTACCATTCTACTGTCAGCAACATTTTGTTTTTGGTCATTAATTATTTTTATTTATCATCTTACTTATCTTCCTTTCTACCCCTCATGAGCACACAGTTCACATGGTTTAGGTCAATAATTACATTGAAGGATAATAAAACACCATTCAGTTTGTTGAAACTCTCTGTTTCTATTTTTTTCACAATTTTTTTAAACATATGTACAAGCAACATCAATAATAATGGTGAAAATAATAAATTTAACATTTAACAAAATAACTTGTTAATTATACTTTTATCCAATATAAATTCATTATATTTCTTCCGATTTTATTCAGATTTCTTCAGTTTTGCCAGTCTCTTTCTTTCTCTTGTAATCCAATTTGGTGGATTATCTCCCTTATAACACATCAGCTTCTCATGATGTACTAGCTTTCTGACTTTCCTGTCTATAAGAATTATAAAACTTTGATCTGATTCTTTTTTGGTTACAAGATAGGTTCCAACATATGCTGGTTCTAGCTTTTGCGCTCTCCCTTTAATCTTGTTTTCATTTAATAGCAACGCAATATCACCTGGTGAATATGTATTGACTGTATTTTCACATTACATATTTCTCTATGTCTCTTTATTGAAGATTCTATGTTCTTTCGTGCAACTGAATGGGCTTTTTGCATACATTCTTTTAGATGTTCAACATAATCTCCATATCATGTCACATTTTCTTGTATATAATTTGTTGTACTTCTATATGCAATTTCTGCATGGATAAATCCTTCAGCTATAGCATTGCCCTTAGGATTCTTGGGACTTGTTCGTGTCTTTCTAATTTCTAACAATTTGCAAAGCTTTTTAAAAATATTGCTCTCGTTATTTCTGTCTTGATCACTGTGCAATGACAAAGGACAGCCGTAATTAGATATGACTTCGTTCAAAATTACTTGAGCGCATGTCTCAGCAGTCTGGTCTGGTATTGGGATTATTTCCATCCACTTACTGAAGGGGTCATTCACAACTAAATTATAACGATTATTTCTCGGGGTTACTGGAAGAGGTCCCAGTATGTCTGTGGCAAGACAGTTCATTGGTGCTCCTGCTATTAAGGAACCAAGTGCAGCTCTATGCTTCCATATACTTGTTTGATTTTGCTGACAGATAATACATTTTAAAACATAGTTATTGACATCTTCCTTCATGTTATACCAGTAATATTTCTGCATAAGTCTCTCTTGTTTTCTTTTGTCCTAGGTGTCCTGACAATAAAGCATTGTGCGTTTGATACATAAGATCATTCTTCGTCCTTTTTGGCACTAGACATTGTCTATAAGTGCATGTACCATTTCCTTTTATAAACTCTTTTGTACGTTTAGATTTTATCTGCACTGAAGAGACATAAGTTGTCGAAATGCGCATATGCAGAATTTAAATTCACCGTAACTTCGGTATTTAGTTATTTGTAATATCTCCACTTACTAGTGTGAGTGTGTTCTATAGGATCCAATAATGCCTATTCTCCGGACTACATAGGCTTATCTCTGAACTTGCAGGTTTCATATTGTTTTCAAGGGACTCATATATGACTTTCATATCTGAGTCATCTTTCTGGGATTTAGCTAATTGTTGATTAGTGTATGGAAGGTCTTCTATTTTGAATTTCTCATATTTGGTATTTTCTGCACCCATCATCGATTTCTAGTCTTCACATTTCTTGTACAGACAGTACTCTGTTCTTTTTCTTTAATTTCTTCCTTTTCACAATCTTGACTTGGTTCTTGTGGTTTGCTGTACATCATGTCTTCAGTTCTTTTCAGGCATTTCTTGTAAGGTCCACATTTTAGGTTTTTAGATGTATCCTCATCAACACAGTCACATTTATCTGGGTATTCACACCTACTTAGATCATCTACATTCCAGCCTTGTGTTCTATACTGAAATTGTATCATGAGAGTACTTCTATCCACCTTTTCCATTTCATTTTCAAATCCAATATGGTATATTTCAGGCATAGTTTTTTCAGCAGTTGCTACTACTGCATCTTAATTTATCGAAGCTTCTGTCGAAAATGGATTCAATACTCTAAGTTGATTGGTTACCTTGTTCTTTACATCAACCAAAGTTCTTGACATTAATAATGAGTATTTCCCGCTGAATTCTGCTGTTGGATCTACCAAAAACTCACTTTCGGTACTTTTAACATCCTCTTGATATCTTTGAACATAGACATCAATAATTGCCTCACAACCTGGTATAACATAATGGTCTGCTGAGGTTACTCGCCTTATGGCTTAAACCCCCATTTGTAGGATAGGAATTTCTATCCCTCTTAATTTAATTACTGATTGACTTAGAAGAACATCACCAGGTCCATCTGGGTCATTTTGTAATATGTCCATACCTAAAAGGCATTCATCCTTAATTTCAGCAATAATAATTTCTTTGCTTAAGCAAAGTTCACCTAATTTCAAGTAAAATTCTGCTTTACCAAGTTCCTTTAAGGGAGCACCACATGCTCCAGATAAGCATGAGGATTTTATTGCATTTGGTCTGTTATTTTTGTTTATTTTATTAAAAATTCTGGTGGACAAAACTGTCCTTGAGGCCCCTGTATCTACTGTAAATAATATAGGTACATTCTGTACCTTCTCCTTTATATAGACTCCATTTGATTCAGGTCTTTTATGTTTTCTATCTTCTTCTTCATTTTGGTGGCCATTATTTCCCTGGGCTTCCTGTTGGCCTAATAAGGTCACCCCAGTGAGTTTAAAGAACTGGGGATATTGTGTTGATCAATGTACTCTCTATTGCCCTGGTTATTATAACTATATGTCTGGCTTCTGAACCTGCTCATGGGAGCTCTGCAGTTCTTACTGTAGTGTCCTGGTTTATTGCAGTTATAGCAAACCGGTGTTTTCTTTTTCTCTTCCCCATTCTTTCCTCTTCAGCTTGTTTTTCAAGAGTTAATATTCTGTTTTGTAATTGCTCAATCAGAGCCTTGGTTTCACTTTCATCTGTAGACTCTTTTCTGTCATTATCATGTCTTTCATTTTTATTACTCTGTTCTTTTTGGTTGCTCACTACCTTACTCGTTTTATGTGCACCAAGAGCATTTACTCTGTATTACAAAAACAGGAAAACTGTATGTCTTATCTGTGGTAAATTGAGCTATGGTGCCTTCATCTTCAGTGTCACCTTCGTAGTTTTCATCTAAATGACTGGCTCTTCTGATCTGATTCTTCAATTTTCCGTTGTTATAAGGGTCTCTATATGCAGTGAACTGCCTTCTACTTATGCATTCTACGACATCATATACTGCTTCATCTATGTCTTCTGATTTCTTCATGTAGTTCACGAAGAATCTAACTTCTTCATCAATTAAACCTCTCATGAAACGTTCCAGTAAGTCTTCCCTTCTTTGGCCCTGTCTTTGTGTGGGTATGCCTTGTGATGTAAACGTTTTAGCTTAGCTGCCTATTGCTCAACTATTTCACCTGCTTTTTATTTCTGTTTGCAAATTGTGCTACATACGATTTTGTATTTTCAATTATTCTGTATCTATACCTTAACTCTCGTATAAGTTCTCTATAGTTGTTGAGGGTTACTTTTGCAAGTTGTGTGAATTCAAATTCTCCAGCCCCACCCTGTAATCTCGGTAGCAGTTCATCCAACTTTTCTTCGTCCGTCCATCTTCGTCTATGTGCTATGGCCTCGAATCTGCTGATCTAAAATCTCCATTCATCATCACCTGTAAATGCTGGTAGTTTTATGTTTGAGCCCACATTTCTTTCTCTGTGGTAAAGTTGTTCATCAATTTCCATTCTATTTGGTCTATAAATCTCATTTTTTATTCTTGTAGAACGTATGTGTCTTTCGTGCATGTTCCTGGTCTGTTCGTTTTATAATCTAGCTCATCCAGGTCTTGATTTCTGTCAAATGCATTTACACTAGCATGTCTTGGTGGAAAGCTTATATTTCTGTTCCTCTCTATGCCTTCCGTTATACTGGGTCCTTGTTGTGACTTAAAGTAATCATCTGCTCGCAGATGTCTGTTGTATGGACTTTGGTCTCTGTATTCAGGCATGTCTAGATTATGCGTACTTCTATGGCTTTCTATGCCATGTCCGTTTTTCTGTTTATTCATATACAATTCGCTTGTAGTTCTGTGATATCTGTCACCCTGATCAAGAGTTCTGTCTCTACCCTCTGCTCTTAGACTGAGCATGGGTCTGTCTTCTATATTTTGCATGCTTTGATTACGATTTCTTGAGCGTAAGTTCTCATTACGACTATCGACCGCTACTTCTCTTTGTATGTTCGTTCTCTACGTAAGGTCATTAGTTTCATTTTCCCCTGCAAATATTCGGACGTTTCCCCTTCTTTCTTGGTTGCTTTCAAAGCAGTCTGCTGGTGAATCTCAGTCTTCGTTAGTTTCTCTTCCCTGACTTCGAATTCTAGGTTCATCTCCGTGGTCTATGATATATTCGTCTTGGGAGTCATTATTTTCGATTTCCGTTTCTGAGACTACTTTGTCGCTGTTTTGCGTCTTTAGCTGGCATCATGTGTGGTTAAAAATAACCGTAAAATTTCACGGTATTATACTTGCTTATTTGAATAATCACCGAGATAATCAGCAGTAATTTTGCTCAGTACTATCCTGTTTATTTCGAAACGTAATTTCGATCATACAAAGTAAGTCGTTTCAATAATTTTTCAAAGTTAGATCCCACTCGGCTGCCAACATAAATTATGTCACGGGTTTAATTTGGTACCGTGATGTGACATAAATGGGTAAAAGGGAATACTGGACTAAGGCCGTATTTTACATACGAAAGGCAATATAAAGTTTATGATTTATTTTTGGAAACCAATATGAAATACGCTGTATCTTTTGTAGTCTTCGCTTAGCCTGTTATATCTTCATTGCTTGAAGGCTTCTCTAACGTTAGCTCATATAAGGTTCTTTTTATATTAATAAAATGTGAAACATTCAGTTTCCTGGATATTGCAATGTTGCTGACAATAGCAGTACAAGTTTACAATTGCGTATATTTTCAGTCAGAAAAACGACGTAAATTTCAATGGTCTTAGATTTATATTTAAAAAAACTAGTAGAACCTAAAAAAACTAGTACAACCCAAACAAACCCTATGGAAATTCACTTTCAGTTTTCTAAAATGAAATTTGTTTCTTTCCACATGTACTATTTCAACGTCTTAAAGAAACAACTGAAACACTTACTTCAGCTTCGTACTTAGATCTTTTATTGTATATTGACGCAGATGGACGTTTGAAATCTAAGCTA
>MJUU01054021.1:0-11116 GCA_002080025.1 Modiolus philippinarum | reverse complement strand
ATAATAAACATACTATCTTGAACCGAATAACCCTTTCGAAAACCACCCTGAGCATCAGTAATAAGTCCGATCTCATCTGATAATTTATTAAGTCTTGAATTAAGAATAGAGGTGAAAACTTTTCCCAGATTTGAAGTAAGACAGATCGCACGGTAATTATCCAAGTTGTATGGGTCGCCCTTATTCTTATACAAAGGTTTAATTACCCCAGTCAACCAAGAATTTGGTATAATCCCCGAACTAAACACCAGATTAAACAGTTTCTTATAAATAGGTAGAAACTGATGTATAGTGCTTTTTATATATTCATTTACTACGTCATCGTCCCCCGGGGCTTTACCCCTTTTTAAATGTTTGACGGACGACAAAATTTCGTCTTCTGTTATTTCGCTATCTAGAGTATCAATAATATCTTGATTTTCTATATTTTGAAGCAATTCTTCAATGTTGTCCTCCTCTTCGTCGTCACTCTTATTAAGGGTTTTAAAATACTCGTATAGTTGTTCGACTGTAATATTTACATCTTTTGTGGACCCCCCTTTATCTAAACGCCTCAGAATTTTCCAAAATTTCTTGGAATCCTTTTTCGAGACATTCCGTAAATCAGATTCCAATCTATCTTGGAAACTCCTGTAACTTTTATTGAGTTCGGCTCTGTACACCCTTCCTGATGTCTTCATTGCGTCACGATTTTCTTTATTTTTAACAAAACTATATCTGTTTTTTGCCTTATGAAAGGCTTTTCGCTTTTCTTTACAGGCTGTATTAAACCATACTTGATCCGCAGATCTAGTACTATTCGGCCCTTTTCTACATGTAAACACTTTATTGGCTGTACTTTTAAAGAGATCACAAATCTTGTCAACAGCACTGTTTATGTTTAATTTTATATCGTCACCTTGACCTGAATTACATTCATTGGTCAACAATTCGGATATTTCGTCCAATTTAGTGACGTCACTAAATACTGACCCAGTGAACTGGTCTTCCTTATTAGGCCTCCAGTATACATGCGTGGGTGTATTACTACAAGAGTTGTCAATGGAATTCGTAGTAAACAAGTTTATCGAAGCATGAAAACAGTAATTCAAGGCACAATGGACATCTGAAAACAAGGGATTAAAATCCAATATATTGAATTCTTTTACCAAAGGGAATAATTTCGACGACAACAGCAAATAATCTACTAATGACACATTATTACACGTGGTTAATCCTATCTGAAAGTCATTACCAGGCAATCTACTGTTACCTATATATAAATTATTACGTTTACAAAAGTCTATAAGTTTATACCCATAGTTATTAGGCGACGAGTTGTCTTTGGATGACCGAATTAGTGGTACGCAATTTTCTACTAATTTCTGAAAATCTTAAAGATACAACATCATGTTTTCGTCTTCAAAGTCGTCCAAATTGTCAAAAAGACTCGTCTGGAATAACAACATCGTCCAATAACTTGGTTCCTGCGTTTGCATCGCCTACAATTGCCGGTAAACACACAAATTTATTACAAAAGTCAATCATTTCACTCTCAATTTCATTAAATGCTTCATTAATGGTGTACCTCTTATTTTCTGGTGGCAAATACATACACCCAATAAGACAGCATTTATCAAAATCGAGTATTTTTTATCCACAATCAACCATTGTACAAATTCAGATTTGGAGTTAGGAAATTTCAAAAAACTTTCTAAATCGCTTTTATAGCAAATACATATTCCACCAGATTTTTTATCACATTTCAATCTATGTTTTGCAAAATAGCTATAACCCTTAGGCATATCAATTACATCTAACTCATTGGTCTAAGACTCTAAAAAATTACAATGTCATTGTTTACAATAAGCTCATGAAATTCTGGAGACAATAGTTTTGACCTCAATCCACATACATTTAAGCATACAAATTTCAGTTCATTGGTTGGTAAAGCACTTCTGTTACGGAGTTTGACCTAGCTATGCTTTTGCAGTTTACCTTGCTTTTCAGCAGATGATGGAGTAGTTGTGGAACTAAGATTGCGTTTAGTACGCGTGACAGGAACATGTACAATAGCTTTAGTCTGAAACTGAGATCTTGAGATAAATGACGACAGCATATTAATAATTTTATCTACACCTTTGCAGCTAATATGAACACCACTAGGATCAAGACCTCTGTGTATTGCCGTTTTCGTTAAATAAACTATGAATATCAATTACAGATACAAGATTATCTCTTTTACATAGCATAGTAATAAAAGTATTCACAGCTTTAGTTGTCTCATTAAATTTTTAAATGTGCTGTCCCTTTCCCTTTCGAGGGATAACTGTACACAAGCCTACTTTTATTTTGGGAAATGTTGACTTTACACACCCAAGGGCACGGACTACACTCAAATTCACTTCATCTGGATCGCTCCTATTACGGGTGATATCATTGGTTCCAAGACACACTATAACGTTTTCAATACAATCGTTAATATCGTCAACAAGTGGGGATACATTCTCAATCAAGTCTTCAATTTTTTCAAAAGACGCACCTGACACTGACACGTTTATGACATCGGGACTAAAATCACCTAGTCGTTTACAGTTAGACGCACCTAAGAGCACAGTTTTACCCCGAGGTATGGATAGACCATTATTCAAAACGGTAATGGAGTCATGATCGTCCTGATGAGTCTGAAACATACTACGCCTACCTTCAATAATTTCGTCCGCATATTCACCCATTTCTCTTTTCGTCTCATCCTCGTGAAGCTTTTCACAGTCACGTTTGATATGACCAGATACTTTACTCTGCTAGCACTAATCAGGTTGCATTGAAAAGGGTATTGTATGAACGAACTGGAAAATATATAACAGAAACAGTTTCACATTCAGCTCTGTTGGTAAACTCGTTGTTATGAAAATACAATGAAAAAATCCAAACCGAGTCACAATAGCCCTTGAATAGTACTCTCTGAAAATAGAAATTGGTATGTGCGAAACCTATTGCAGACGGCTGCCACGGGCATACAATTAAACATAAGTTGTTGTCTGAACAATTAAATCTTGTCCTCAAAACTACTATTCCAAGTGAAACCGATTGGCCAGAACAGTTCGTACATGCCCGAATCAAATCCTAGATGGACATAATCGGGAAACATTATAAAAACTCATTCAAAGATTTTCATTTTTGAAACTAATCGGCCAACTCTGTTAAATTTTGGTCATCATAATATAATTTAGTATTTTCATGTAAATAACAAAATACCGAAGTTACTGTGAATTTGATTTCAGCATATCCACATTTCGAAAACTAATGTCTCTTCGGTGCAGATAAAATCAGAACATTTGCGAATAACAAAATACCGAAGTTACTGTTAATTTAGTTTCTGCATATGCGCATTATTTACTTCCTTGAAACTAATCGGCAAACAGTGTTAAATATTGGTCATAATAATAATTTGGATTTAATCTGCACTGAAGAGACGTAAGTTGTAAGTTGTAAAAATGCGCATATGCAGAAATTAAATTCACAGCAACTTCGGTATTTACTTACTTGTTACCACCGGGTCGATGCCGCTGCCGGTGGACTGCTGGTCCCCGAGGGTATTCACCAGTCCAATAGTCAATACTTCGGTGCTGACCCGAAAGCCGATTTTATTTGAAACCTTACAATATTTAAATTCTTGTAAATTATGTTGCAAAAACGTAGTATCTACCTCATACAAATCTCTGTCCTTAGCTATTTTGGTTTTACATTTAGATGGTTCTCTATCGGTTTTCAAACATCTTTTAGTTTATGGTCTTCCGAATGATAAGATTTTATCTGCACTGAAGAGACATAAGTTGTCGAAATGCGCATATGCAGAAATTAAATTCACAGTAACTTGGTGTTTAGTTATTTGGCACTATCTTGTAAAAAACAAACTACCGAAGTAATTGTTTATTTAGTTTTTTGCATATGCGCCTTTCGACAACTTATGTCTCTTCAATGCAGATCAAATCCAAACAAAAAGAAACCAAAGTAAATCAAAACAGCTGTACTTGATCCTATGAAAAAACACTCTCCTTGTTATAATTTGGCTTGACTGATTGTTGTTTAACGCCAACCTCAGCAATACCCCAGCTATATCGTGGCGTGAACTGCTGATGATATTATGAATATATAACTGAGACAATCATATAAAACGTATGGCTATGTACAGATAAAACAACTTCTAAAAGATAAAATCGTACGCTAAACAATTTAAGATAAATAAATCAGATTTAATGAAATTTAAAACTTGGATAATATAAACTTATATTTTACTATACATATTTACAGCTTTTCAAAATTGAATAATTTTGTCGCCTGCGACGTTTGTAAATAATTCTTTAAGAAAATCGGATGTATAAAATATGCGACGTATGTCGGCAACATCAACACAGTCAAGTAAAACATGCTGTATTGTGTAAGCACAATTGCATGGAATACACTCAGGTCGGTCTTCTTTATTTAAAATATAACCATGAGTTGTTCGTGTATGTCCGATTCGGCACTTGTCAGAACAACTTGTTCCTTCCGATTTTTTCCAGACGAACCAAGAAGTTTACAAACTTCTGATTGTATTCCGTGTAATTTATTATTTAGTAGCAAGTCCCATCTTTCTTGCCATATCTTTTGGATGTATTTACTTATGAGAGGCTTCATGTCAGTATACGGCACTGGACAATCCGCCACCTCATCATCTAATGCATCATTTGCCTCCTGGTCAACAACTGTGTTTCCAGAGATCCCTACATGACTAGGGATCCAAGTATAAATGACTTATTTGCCTATACTAACAAGTGACTTATAGAACTCAACGACCTTAAGAATAACTGGGTGTTTTGTCTTTCGACTTTCAATTGCCAATAGGCATGAGAGAGAATCGGACCAAATCAAGAACTTACTTTTTCGCGATGAAGCAACAAATTTGAGTGCTAAGTAAATAGCGTTGGCTTCAGCAGTAAATATGGAACTTGAGGATGGTAGTCGGAGAGTTGCTGGCCGGTCTCCGAAGACAGCTGCATAGGCCACCCTGTCTACATCCTTATATTCATCTGTGTATATAGTCAAGTATTCGGGGTGTTCAGATTTAATTCTTGCAAACTCCTGCTGGATAAGCAGAGGATTAGTGTCAGATTTTTTATATTTTCGTAGTTCGAAATTAAATGCTGGTTTCGGGTTTAGCCATGGAGGCTTTTTTGGAGTTAGAATTGGTGTTATTTCGTCCAATTGTACATTGGCAGATTCCAAGTATGGTTGGATTCGAAGT
The DNA here is from genome assembly GCA_002080025.1 of Modiolus philippinarum. Classification (NCBI taxonomy): domain Eukaryota; kingdom Metazoa; phylum Mollusca; class Bivalvia; order Mytilida; family Modiolidae; genus Modiolus; species Modiolus philippinarum. The sequence continues at coordinate 5,850 of MJUU01054021.1, read as the reverse complement.
CCAAAAGGTTTAATAACATTTGGCTGCTTATCATATACTGTCTTGTGAAGTGGTTTGAAAACACAGTTGTGAGCAGGATTTTAAGGATACGCTTTTAGCTTAGAAGCGTATTGTAATCCAAGTTTGAGACGTCTGTCCTCTAGGGATGGTTCATGAGCCTCAACATAGAGACTCGCCACCGGAGAAGTTCTCAACGCACCCAAGGACAGACGTAAACCTTGGTAATGAATTGTACCTAATGATTTAATGTATGATTTACGGGCAGAGCCGTAAACAAAACATCCATTATCTAACTTTGATCGAATCAACGATCGATATTAATTTAATAAAACAGTGCTATCCGCACCCCAGTCGGTACTCGTACTCAACTTTTAAAATATCTAATGCCTTGAGGCATTTAATCTTTAGCATTTTGATATGGGAGGAAAGGAAAGTTTACTGTCAAAGATTAAGCCAAGGAATTTGGCTTCTTTTACAATAGTAATAGGGTTATTATACAATTTTAGCTCTGGATCTGCGTGCAGTTTCCGTTTACAACAGAAATGCATTCCAACTGTTTTAGAGCTCGAGAACTTAAAACCGTTCTCTTCGACCCATTTTTCAATTCTGTTCAAACAGAGCTGCAATTGTCTTTCTATGTTATTCATGTGTTTACCACTATAACATATCAGGAAGTCATCTACATACAGTGATCCATCTATGTTATTTTTCAAAACTTCAGCTAAACTATTGATTATAATATTAAACAATGTAACGGAGAGGATGCTTCCCTGCGGAACACCCATCTCCTGTTCAAAAGGATGAGACAGCGTAGAGTTTACTTTGACATTAAATTCCCGGTATTGAGGAAAGTTTTCAATGAAAATTGGCAATTTACTTCCTCTCAACCCATATTAAAAAGATCCTTTAAAATACCATATTTCCGTGTTGTATCATATGCTTTTTCAATATCGAAAAAGACAGACACAACATGTTTTTTTTTTAAGAAGGCGTTTCTAATAAATGTCTCAAAACGTACAAGTTGGTCTATAGTACCACACCCTTGTCTAAATCCGTTTTGTATGTTAGATTGATTGATTGATTAGTTAGAGTTTAACGTCCAATGAGCAATATTTCAGCTATATCAGGACGAGAACAAGTTAATCAATTCAAGACAAATTGTAAGTAAAAGAAGAAAGAAATAAAGGTGGAAGGGACAACCGGGGCAACGACTTTTGATTGCCACTGGAAAAGGGGAGAAATGGGTAGGGGCAGGAAATTTAGCCTTCTATACGACACCCAGTGCGTCTGCTCTCTTTAGAGAAATATAGAAGGGGTCTTTATACTGCATGGAGCGTGGCGTTTCTCCACACAGTTTGGCTACAATGGTTCGCGGTCAGGCTTTCCGTATTATGACCTGACTACCCCGCAAAGACAGGGCATTCCCCTATCCACCACCTGGGGACGCGCCCGGCAGCTCTGTAGCCAAAGCCCCTGAAAACCTATTCAGGTGCCGGGTTGTATGTTAGACAGTAGACCATTTACTTCAAGAAACCAAACAAGCCGATCATTTATCATACGTTCCATGATCTTACAAACGCAACTAGTCATTGCAAGTGGGCGGTAATTCGACGGTTCTGAATGATCTTTACCTGGCTTTGGAATAGGGACTATTGTTGCATGTTTCCAGATGGACGGTAAGTTTCCTGTTTCCCAAATATTGTTCATAAGATTTAAGAGGATATCAAGAACTGAATCAGGTAGATGTTTGAGAAGTTGATAATGGATAGCATCAGGGCCGCATGCAGTGTCATGTGCCTTATCCAACGATTTTCTCAATTCATCTACTGAAAAGGATCCAGATCCTGAGTTTTGAAGTTAAGTTTTGTTTTTTCTTTTTGTTGTTTAATTCGTTGAAATGTGGGGCCTAAATTTTTAGATGAAGAGTGTTTGGCAAACGTTTGTCCTATTTTATTAGCTATTTCCTTTTCAGAGGTTAAAAAATCTTGGCCATTTTTAAGGTGATGGACAATAGCTTTCTTATTTTTGCCTTTAATTTTTTGAATAATATTCCAAACTTTATTCATAGGGTATGGCAATTAAGTTTTGAAACAAAGTTACGCCACGACGTTCGCCTTCTTTGTTTCAATGTTCTGCGAGCCTTAGCTCTAAAGACACGGAAATTGCCAAGATTATCCGTTGTGGGATGTTTGTTTAACCGTGGTTCCGCCTTCTTACGATTTTTAAGAGCATCATCGCAATTATCATTCAACCATGGTTTGCTTGGGTGTTTTGGATTAGTCTTTGGAGTGGTTCTATCGGCTATCGAAAGTATTTTTTCATTGAGCAGTAGAATAGGATCATCAACATATTTAAACAAATCTGAATGGAATTCTTCTTTACACAGTTTCTCGTAAAGAGACCAATCAGCTTTGTCGAACTTGAATCTCTGTGGCTTTGTAGTTGCAGAGGAAGAAAGATGTTCGAGAATAATAGGAAAATGATCACTAATACACAAGTCGTCATGTACTTTCCAAGAGAAATCTAAGAGAAGAGATGGATCAGTAATAGTTAAATCTATAGCTGTGTAAGCCCCATTCCCAGGATGTAAATACGTGTTTGAACCATTGTTGAAAATACATAAACCTTCCTGTGACATTAAGTCTTCAATTTACTTACCTTTATCATTTAATGTAGAACTATCCCATAATGGGTCATGTCCGTTGAAATCGCCCATTAGAATCAATTGAGAGGGTAATTGGTCTGTTAAAGTCTTGAGTTGATTGAGACTAGGATTAGTATTAGGTGGAATATAAATAAAACATAATGTGGTAGTCTTATCTAGATATTCTAACAGCCACAGCCTGAAGGTCAGTTTTTAGATCAACAGTGCTGTGAACAACATTATATATGGGAAGCTGTGACTTATAATAATACTTTGCTAGTGCTGGTACCAAGTCCGGCTGTCCCGAGTTCTTACGTTGTCTACGTTTGGCTTTTGTCTTGTGTGTGTTTTTCCTGTGTAGTTCCCTGACAGTTTGTGGCATGTGATTGTAATTTCAGCTATTGTGGATGTTTCCTGTTATCTCCTGTTTTTACATTGGCTAAAATGATTTTTTAGTATCAAAGCATGGGTATCTGGAGTCTTGTCTCATGTGAAAAACCCAGGCTATTGAGGGGCATCTTGTTAGTTATAACGCTTGTACATGACACCGTTACAGTGGGAAGCAAGTCCAGTGTAATAAGAACATGTTATAAATCAATACACGTGGTATTTTCATATATGATTGTCTAGCAGGAGATTAAACCGTTACATAAATTTATTTCAACTACCGTCCGCTTTTTATTAATACCTGAACATTTCAAAAGCGTAAACTTTGTCCAACGTTCATTATTTTGATATTTGCTTTTAGCAATCATTAATCCTGTAGGTGATCGCTTTCCGGAGATTTTGTTCCAGCTAATGACATCACGTCATGTTTAATTATCAAGTTCAAAAGAATTTTATATTAAAAGATTTTTATCTTTTGAATATTCTTACAAAAGATCACGGAATCGATTATATAAAGTTATATACAGCAAAACAATAAAAAATTAGTATTTAATACACTTTTCACACTAGCCCAGACAAAATAAAATCTGGTTCTAAGCAGAGTTAATCAGTACGAGGGTAATTTATGAAGTTATAATCAAAGACATCATGTTTGAATTTCTAACTAAAATGGAATAAAAAAGATAACAGGAAACACCTACAATGGCCGAAAAACATAGCCACATGCCACAAAGTAAATAGGAACTGCACAAGAAAAAAAAAACATAATAAAAATACAAAAGACAAACATAAACAACGATAGGAACTCGGGACAGCCGGACTTGGTACCGGCACTAGCAAAAGCCAGCGGTAGGGTTAAACCAGTTTATGGGGACCCAAACCTCCCCTTTCTCTGTCCCGTTTCCCTAAGTATAATAAACATACGAATAAAACCCATACAGGTAGACTACTAACTCCATGACCACAATCTAGAAAAGAAAAATGGGGGAACAAAACGTAATTTTGAAAGATGGGTCAAGGAGTGTTCGCCGCTAAACTGCCGGCTAGCTCAAATAATATCAAGGAGCCTAGTCTGCTGGTAAAACACTGTCGCACTACGGAAGGGAAATCAAATTCAAAACTCCGAATGGGTTTGGTAAAGAATCATCATGTATTTCAGTAGACATCGGCAGTATCAGTAAAAGGCCAGTATGTGTGTAAAATCCTCAGGTCACTGGATCCCAAAGCTAATTTAACGGACATGTACAGAATATCCTGTCGATATCCACTATTGCGTAAAGAATGTAAGTTACGTCCAAGTTTTTTCTGGATTTTTAATGTTTCTGGTATTTTTTAACAACATTTGCGTAAAATCGAGGATGGGAAATGCCCGTAGAAATAAGCTGTTTGCGAGTGACATTATATTTAGATATCAAATGTTCATATCTTCGATAAAACTTTTTAAATGTTTATAAACAATTTATGAAATATGTAACCTTCCTGCAAAAGTTTTGAAGTGATAGTAAGTTACGTTCATTGAAGTCGTAAAGAGTAGAACAAGCGCGTGCGAATCGTACCAGTTGAGAAATATAAACTCCGTAGGACGTCGCTTAGCCATCTTTTATTGACATTTAAGAAACACAATGGTGGCATGCATTAAACATCTAAAGAAATATTATTTACCAGACCTGTAATACCATATTGTTCGCTATTTTTTTCATAAGGCAGAATCGGGGGTATTTTATTCATGAGATAAAATCTCGTGACCACGCCCCTTTTGGGTGAATTACTTCCCTTTGTTAAAGTTTAACTTCGAAAGTACATCTCAGTGTTCCGGATTATTTTCATACAACTCCGTCTTTTTTCTAAAAATACCGTATTTATGTTATCTTCCGTAATGAAAAGTTCTTGTTGTGGGAATTTCAAAACATATAAATTGTGGTTAAAACCAGTCTGTAGAAGGATTTCTCGTCGCTGGAAAGCTTGGAATTACACATATTCAATTTAATTTGGCCGCGAATTTTCTTGAGTAAGTAAAAAAAAAAGGACAACTGCTTATGGATCTATGCGATTTATATTTCACAGTCATATGCGGACAAATTTGCTACAGATTTATCTTTGATGTGTATTTTTCTGTCAAAGATAGCTTACTCGGCAGTTTTACAATGGCTTCTACAGTCAAAATGTCATGATCCCGCTTCGAATTTCAAACTTAATTGGCCGGAAATTTTCATTATTACAGATAAGTACTTATGTATAGAATAGACCGCGGGTATGTTAAGGCTGCATCAACACATTTTTTCGCGAGGGGAGGCAACTCTGTGCATAAAATGACGTCAAGCTGTCAATCAATCGGCGTCGATGCCAATATTTTGAACATTAAAACTTTATTAAGCGCAGTCAATGAACTATTGAATAATTTTGCATGTTGGTTGTTGATGCAGAACACACTGCTGGTTTAAATAGTCAAATAAAGATATAAATGCCGTTGCCGCAATGTATAGATGCTCCGCCTTTTTGTCCATATATGGAAATCAATGTCGTGAAGAAGCTTGACTCGGACTGCATGATCACATGCGAGAGATGAACATTTGCAGTGTCAATTGTTGCTGTTTAATGAAGGTAAGTGCAGTTTGAATGTGGACAAACACTGTGTAGCATATCCTATGATAGAAATCTACTGTTGGGTCCAAATAAACACGCATGACGAGTCGGAAGTTGTCCACAACGGTCACTGATCATGATCAGCTGATGTCAGTGATGACCCATGGCCATGCATACTCAGTACTCACGAAATGACAAGACAATAATTCTAATTATAAATGTGACACACACAGGAG
>MJUU01054014.1:33427-65689 GCA_002080025.1 Modiolus philippinarum | reverse complement strand
CATATCCCAAGACAGAAATGTGAAAATACCATACAATTAAGATTCTGATGTATGATATTACATAACTAAGCCGAGATAATTAAGAGTACGATAAAAATAATGTCGATGGGAAAAGAGAAAAGTACGCGCAAAATTATATCATATGCCCTTAAAAAGATGTGCAATACGACTACAATAATTCTCGGGTATTTAAATTTGTTTGTTACAAACACCATAAACTAAAAGAAAAGACACCGTACATTGTCTATTTGGAAAACTGATTAATAGAGAACAAAATGATGTAAAAAAAAATCTGCTAATTTATCATTTTTACTTAAGGAAAATAAATGCTACAAATTACAGCTACACATACATGTAATTTTAAAAAAAGACAAAATTGAATACTCAGTGATCAATATTCAAGCTAATTCAGGTCAAAAACAAGTTAATAAATTTTAAAATATGTACATAATTTATGATCATTCTTGAACAAATCCATGCGGAAGTTAAGAGTATGATTTTTCATCCGTAATGCGACATTGTTCTACCAGCAGATTAGGCTGCTTGAGCTAGCCGGTAGTTTAGCGGCGAGCACCCCTTGACCCATCTTTCAAAATTACATATTGTCTTTTTCGTTCTTTTCAAGATTGTGGTCATGGAGTTAGTAGTCTACCTGTATTGGTTTTTATTGGTATGTTTATATACTATAGGGAAACGGGACAGATAAAGTGGAGGTTTGGGTACCCATAAACCGGTTTAACCCTACCGCTGGCTTTTGCTTGTGCCGGTACCAAGTCCGGCTCTTCCGAGCTCCTATCATTGTTTATGTTTGTCCTTCGTCTTGTTTGTGTATTTCCTGTGTAGTTCCCTGGCAGATTGTGACTGTAATTTTCAGCCATTGTAGATGTTTCCTGTTATCCCCATTGTTATACTGAAAAATGGGGAAATGCAATCTCGAGCAAAAAACTTATTCCCGGTGTCGTATGAGATTCTAAAGTCTTATGAAAACTGCAAGTTCTTTTTCCGGTTTTTGTCATGTACTTGCAGATTTCATACAGGGGTTATGAGATTTTAAAGTATGCGGCGTACGACTGGAATATTTTAAAATAAGATTTGAAACGTTAGTGTTAGATTACAGGTACCAAATGATTTATTCAGCTGTTAACAGTATTCACATGACAAACCAATAATTATAAGTTGACGAGAAAAGAAATAACCAGAGGTTGACGGGAAACCAATAATTATAAGTGACGAGAAAAGAAATAATCAGAGGTTGACGGGAATAGGGGATCGGGCTGACCATTCAGCTTGATAAAGGGCGGGGGGGGGGCTATGGTTGTTTTCTAAAACAAAAAAGATTTTGGAGCTGATTTTATGTGAAAAAAATATTTTGGCTGCCAAAATGAAAAAAAATCTGAAAAAGGCTTTCTGCCCCTAAAACATATTTTGTTGATACACTTATACACGTGAAAAAAATAAATAATTTTTTTCGCACGAAGCGCGAAAAAATTTTTCTGTTCAGAAAAAAACCCATACCCCCCTTTCAGGTTAAATGGTCGGTGCCTCAGTTTTGCAGTTAATTGATGTTCAGTATTGAGACACAACTTTGTTTTAAAAAAAAGGTGCAAAATGTATGCACTTGTAAACAACCAGTAGGCAGAAACACATCAACAGGGCAACATCTGTTATGTATTTTTACCGGGGGGGGGGGGGTTCAGGGGCTACCCCTTTGTTGAAAAAAAACTCAACAAACAGTTTGTAATTTTTATGTTTGGGTAAAATTATGATTATTTCTATAATTAAAATAATTCAAATCAATATAAAATGAATTCGACATATTTATATTTCCTTGAAATCCTATAACTGCTATGGTTGTTACTGTTTTTAGGAATAGCTAAGGACATTATTACCAACCAACCAACACAGTACCCAAATGGTCAGAATCAATCTGAAAGCATAAGGTATTAAGGTCAAAATATCAATTTTACGACCCAACCTGGCCGCAGTTTGCCATAAATGATCATTATCACTTATCAAAACTATTTCCACAGCCATGAAATCTGCGAGCAGAGGGTCAGAATGATATTTGAAGACCAACCCTTACCACTGATAGCCATAAATAATCATAATTATTAATTGCAACTATTTTACAGGCATGACATCTGCAAGCATAGGGTCAGAATAATATTTTAGGACCAAACCTGACCACAGATAGCCATAAATGATCATAATTATTTATCGCAACTATTTTTGCAGCCATGAAATCTGCAAGCATAGGGTCAGAATGATATTTTAAGACCAAACCTGACCACAGATCATAATTATTTATCGCAACTATTTTATAGCCATGAAATTTGCAAGCATATGGTCAAAATGATATTTTAAGACCCAACCTGACCACTGATAGCCATAAATGATCTGAAGTATTAATCGTAACTATTTTCACAGCCAATAAATCTGCAAGCATATGCACAGAATGATATTTTAAGACACAACCTGACCACAGATAGCCACAAATGATCATAATTATTAATCGTAACTATTTTCACAGCCATGAAATATGCAAGCATAGGGTCAGAATGATATTTTTAGAACCAACCTGACCACAGATAGCCATTATGATCAGAATTATGAATCGCAACTATTTTCACAGCCATGAAATCTGCAAGCATAAGGTCAGAATGACATTTTATGACCCAAAGTGACAACAGATAGCCATAAATGATCATAATTATTGATTGCAACTATTTCCACAACCATGAAATCTGTAAGAATAAGGTCGGAATGACATTTTACCACCCAACCAACTTATAAATAACAATATTTTGTCAGAATTTCTATAAAAATTTTACCATAGCTATGACATTTGCAAGCCTTAAGTAAATCAATCCATATAACCATTGAGGATCATCACTTTTAACAAAGCCAAGAAGTTTGAGCCAAATTTGACATATTTCTCACAGCCGTGATTTGTTAGTTATAATAACCAGATTAATTTTGCCATTATTTCTCTGCCTGTTTTAGGTGACCAAACTGTCATCAGGTTTAAGTCCCTTAATTAGAAATAATTTTGAATAGCTTTCTTTATGCAATGCAATCATTTTTTTTAAAAATCGATCCCCCCTCAAAGTTAAGAATCAGCTTCACGCTGTAGTATAATCATATAACTAAATGGTCCCAGGTTGAATCAAAAGACTCAAAATGAGGGATGCTTCTAAAAACAAATATTGATAAAGTATGTATAGAAATACAAAAGTTCTATAAGCCTATTTATAAATGACGTTAGCGCATTTTTTTTAATTTAATGATGAAATCACGACTGACAACTGTTTTCGCTAGAGTACAATCAGTTACATACATAATTTAATCTGAAATAAGACCAATAGTGCTTATTGTGATTAAGAAAATGTCATGTTTCGCAAAATAATGTGAGATGTCACATCGCAGGTTGAATAAACACAGGTTTCCCGCACATTTCGCAATTCCGGAACTTGCAATTTTCATGCCGGAAGTTAGGACGGCAAAAACCAGAACCGGAACTTGCAGTTTTCATAGACTTGAAATCTCATACGACACCGGCAGAGTTGACGAACATTTTACATCTTTTAATCACCTATTATGTCGCAATGTCTTATTCGTGTTTTTTTTCTGTGTAGTTTCCTGGCAGATTGTGGCATGTAATTGTAATTTTCAGCCATTGTAGGTGTTTCCTGTTATCCGTTATTTTTTACATTGGAATTCGTTTGCCCCTTTGTTGACCTGTCATATAATGATGCCCATTAACTACTCCATTTACATCCTAGTACTTATTGTTCTGAGCATTAATACATCTCTAGTTTTATGGTTTTCTAAGTGGTTTGATTTGATCTGCGCTAAAAAGACAAGTTATCGAAAAACTAAACAGCAACAACAGTAAATTCTGTAATAAGTTATTCAGACCCTTTTGTGATTTCATTATTTTTCCCAATATGTAAACTGCAGTGTTTCAAAATACAATAAGGAATATTTATGCAATTGACATTATTTCAAAATACAATTAGGAACCTCAATAATGAACCATGCATTAATTGCACAATAAATATCAATTGACAAAATTTTGGATTTTTATTATGCAAATTGAATATCACCAAGGGATGTTCAAAATCAGATTGTTTTCTATTTTTAATTTAATTTGAAATGAAAAAATGTAACGCAAATGAAATAGATATGATTTACCATATCAATCCTGTGAAAAGTATATCAAAATTCGAAAAATAATACGGCGAATTATGTGGCGAAACATTCTGTAAATCGTTGCAGTATTTTTCCTGGAAGGATATTTTTGCATTTCTAGGAAAAATGTTTTTTTTTATCTTAGCTTTACATGACAGAAGCGTATTTGGGTACGGACAGAGAGAATAAATGAAATAAAAGGGACAACAGGAAACACCTAAAATGTCTGAAAATCATAATTACATGCCACAAGTTCTAGGAAACTACATAGGAAAAACACAAATTAGACAATAGACAAACGTAAACAACAATAGGAACTCGGGACAGCCGGACTTGGTACCGGCACTAGCAAAAGCCAGCGGTAGGGTTAAACCGGTTTATGGGTACCCAAACCTCCCCTTTATCTGTCCCGTTTCCCTATAGTTAAGTAAACATACGAATAAAACCCAATACAGGTAGACTACTAACTTCATGACCACAATCTTAAAAGGAGAGAATATGACATACGTAATTTTGAAAGATGGGTCAAGGGGTGCTCGGCGCTAAACTGCCGGTTAGCTAAAGGAGCCATGTCTGCTGGTAAAAACACTGCCACACTTCGGAAGAAAAGTCAAACTCAAAACTTCGCGCAGGATTTGGTCAAGAATCATCATATAATTCAGTAGAAATCGACAGTATCAGTGAGAGGCCAGAATGTGTGCAAAATTTTCAGGTCACTATAGATATCAAAGCTAATTTAACGGCTGCAAGCAGAATACCTTGTCAATATCCCCTATCACGTAAAGAATGTAAGTTACGTCCCAGCTTTTCTGGATTTTTCATCAGTTTCTGGCATTAAAGGTATTCAACAACCTGTGAAATCTGTAACTCTGTTGTAAAAATTTGGCTTTGATAGTAAGGTTACGTTCATTAAAATCGTCAAGAGTAGAACAAACACGCGCAATACGCGCGAATCGAACTAGTTGAAAAATGTACACCCCGTATGATGGAGCTTGTGGGATGTCGCCGTCAAGAAAAGGGAAATTAGTTATAGTGAAATCAAAATCATCCCTTTTATCATATATTTTAATTTTTATTTTACCAGCGTCAATAATGATGGTTAGATCCAGAAAAGGGCAGTATTTGGAATCATTCTAAGCTTTATTTAATTTCAGTTCTTGTGGGTAAATAATGTCTACATAATATAAAAACTGGGGATTGTCAATAGTAAGGATATCGTCAATATACCTGCTGTTTTCATTGAAAATAGAAATAAGATTATCACTGTATGGTATGGTTCCATTTTGAAGTTTTTTCATGAAGTCTCTTTCGTAAGAAAAAAGAAAAAGATCTGCAATGAGAGGTGCACAATTTGTACCCATTGGAATACATATGACCTGTTGATAAATAGTGTTGCCAAAATGAACAAAAATGTTGTCCAGCGAAAGATTGAGTCCATTTATGATATCATCACATGTCCAGGAACAATAATTATTGTATATAATATTAGAGAAGAATCATTGCGTTTTGTGAGACCAAATGAACTGTAGACCAGAAAATTTAAAAGACCATTTAATAAGTTTAATAAGTTTAAAAGACCATTTAATAAGTAAATTCACAGTAACTTCGGTATTTAGTCATGTGTCCCAATTTTGATTTAATCAGCTTATGTGGAAGGGTAGTATACAGTGTGGAAAAATCATAACTGTCGATTTTGAATAGATTGTAGTTTATCCAAAACTTCAATTGAATTTTTCACACTCCAAAAGTAATTTACACCGAGTTTTGATACGTTTTTTCACAATATGTAATAACCAAATCCTTTATACAAGTAAGTGAACTAGTTAAATGGATGGATAAATTAGTAGTAGAACACTTACTAGAAGCCGAAATAAAACGAAGTTTGAAGGGATTTTTGTGAAGCTTGGGAATCCATTACATGGTAGGCAAGGTGTTATCTTTAGGTAGAACTTTCAGCATATCAGTATCCTTATAATGTTTTTTGGTTAACGTTTTTTTCGTCCTAATTGGTACGTCTGAAAGTTGTTGACTTGTCCAGTTCGTATTGTTGGACATCGATATATTTCTTTCAAACGATAGCATCGTTGTTGGAGGCAACCCGTTTATATAGAAAAATGCCTCTAAAAATTCATCATTGCAACAAATGCCTACTGTAACATGTCAATTTTTAATTTTGATGTAAACATAAATAAGTGTTAAAATATCTTAAATCTGAATCCTGATCATTGCTGATGTTTTACATATTACCGGGTGTATTTTAGTTTAGATTTACATAATTACACGGTGCATCAATTGAGACTCGAACCTTACGCGTATAATGCTTGATTAAAAACTATTACAGTTCATTTCTAGGGTCTTTTCATTATTAATTAATCACTTTTAATGTCATTTTGTTAACGTTACCAGTACTTAGATGACAGCCCATCTATTTGTAGTCGAATGGTTTTAGGACAAGGCAATTAAGAAACACATTCTGTGCAATCCTCGATAGTCTTCAAAAATATTCACAAAACTTGGTATGTAGCAAGGCTAGAATTGGCACAAGTGTATATTATCAAGAATTTTCATTCTGCAATATTGCAGGATTAAGCTTTTAATTTACCCTATACAACTACTCTAATCTTTTGAAATTCAATCAAACAATGGTGTCTAATAACCGAACTTGAATTGTCAGAACCCGAATTGAATCCAAAAAGGCCAATTGTCAAAACACGAATTGAATCCTAATGGCCAATTGTCAAAACCCGAATTGAATCCAAAAAGGCCAATTGTCTAAACCCGAATTGAATCCAAAAAGGCCAATTGTCAAAACCCAAATTGAATCCAAAAGGCCAATTGTCAAAACCCAAATTGAATCCAAAAGGCCAATTGTCAAAACCCGAATTGAATCCAAAAAGGCCAATTGTCAAAATCCGAATTGAATCCAAAAAGGCCAATTGTCAAAACCCGAATTGAATCCAAAAGGCCAATTGTCAAAACCCGAATTGAATCCAAAAAGGCCAATTGTCAAAACCCGAAGTGAATGCAAAAAGGCCAATTGTCAAAACCCGAATTGAATCCAAAAAGGCCCATTGTCAAAACCCGAATTGAATCCAAAAGGCCAATTGTCAAAACCCGAATTGAATCCAAAAAAGCCAATAGTCAAAACCCGAATTGAATCCAAAAGGCCAATTGTCAAAACCCGAATTGAATCCAAAAAGGCCTATTGTCAAAACCCAAATTGATTCCAAAAAGACCAATTGTCAAAACCGGAACTGAATCCAAAAAAGCCAATTGTCAAAACCCGAATTGAATCCAAAAAGCCAATTATCAAAACCCGAATTGAACCCAAAAGGCCAATTGTCAAAACCCGAATTGAATCCAAAAGGCCAATTGTCAAAGCCAGAATTAAATCCAAAAGGCCAATTGTCAAAACCCGAATTGAATCCAAAAGGCCGATTGTCAAAACCCGAATTGAATCCAAAAGGCCGATTGTCAAAACCCGAATTGAATCCAAAAGGCCAATAGTTAAAACCCGAATTGAATCCAAAAGGCCAATTGTCAAAACCTGAATTGAATCTTAAAGGTCAATTGTCAAACCCAATTTGAATCCAAAAGGCCAATTGTCAAAACCCGAATTGAATCCAAAAGGCCAATTGTCAAAACCCGATTTTAATCCAAAATGCCAATTGTCAAAACCCGAATTGAATCCAAAAGGCAAAAAGACCAAAGTAGATGCAAAAACAGCGGAAATATTTTTAACTCCAATTGTCCTGACATAGTGCAATCATTGGGTCGATGCCTCTGCTGGTGGACTGTTAGTCCCCGAGGGTATTCACCAGCCCAGTAGTCAGTACTTCGGTGCTGACCCGAAAGCTATAAAATGGTATAGTTGGCCTATATTAAAAGGTAAAAAACACAAAATGTACAAATTAAAAAACAAAAATTTTTATGTGTTTTTTAATTTGTACATTTTGTGTTTTTTACCTTTTAATCTTGGCCAACTATTCCATTCGTTCATGATGTTTCTGTTTAATTACACCGAATGTCTCTATCATCCGAACGCACCAATGACTCCGGGACAAATACAACGACAAGCGTCTCTGTGACGTGGTATTTACCAAAAAATACCACGGCTATTAACCAATCAGAATGCAGCTTACTTACATAAGGTGTAATAAATTTTTATATACTTTGTTTATAACTAAAAGTATTTCCCTCATAAAAAGCTCTCACCATAGTTCGCCTTTCCATCTAGATCATATAACTTATTTGTTCTGCATCAATTTAATATATCATTCAATCTAAGGTTTGTCATAACTTATGATTTAATCTGCACTGACGAGACATACATTTATAGAAATGGCAAACTAAAGATATACTTCATTAGTTGAATTGTCCCGGAAAATTTTGACGGCACAATATACACTCATGTTAATTTACTCCATATCCTTTCGTATAATATTTTCAACGTCACAATGTTCTGTTACACAAATGTACGCAATTTCCAACTAGAGCAATTCATTGATAACAAGAAATAGGTAATTACTTCATTTGAAATATAATAGTTATTACAATTTTGGCAGGTAAATTCCAGCTAACAAACCTGGAAATAAAAAGGTTAATTTACTGATGTATTAAGGGTGTAGTAAGGTGAGGGTTTTCCAATTCATACATGTCATTTGGATTCCTCGGATTTTACCCATTATATTTTGCCCCGTTACACCAATTTCTTTATTTACCAATGTCTTCAGTAAGTCATTTAAGGTCAGTAAGCAAGATTTTCACTAGATTGTAGATTTTCCTTCCATGTGAAAGAAATCGGTGTCTCAGTAAAAATATCACACGAGGACGCGGTCTGTCTGTATAAGATCCCCCCCCCCCCACCGACGGCCGGAGTGATGAGCTTATACAGACACACCAAGTCCGGAAGTGATAACTAATTTACATCCCAGCTAATATATAAAGTGAAGGAACATCGATAAATATTCTTAGAAACTATTTCAATGCTTATAATGTCGTAAAGTAAATATTTCATACTAAAATAATAATATATATCCTTATTGTGCCTCACAACGATTTTTTTATATATACGATTTTTTAACGCGGTAAGTCCAACGAGTTCGTAGTGTAGTTGGTAAGGTAGAAGTCTAGTAAACGAGAAGACCCTTGTTCGAATCCAACTACGGACTGTGTTGTTTTTCAATGTTTTAAAATCTTGACATTTAAACATAAAAATTTACTAAGTTCAAAGAACTGAACAGTTCTCAAACGCTGCCCTTGACATCACAAAATAAAAAGTAAAAACAAATCATTTTATCTAACTGGGTTGAGATTGCTGGGAAGATCCGACTCAGATCTCCCCTGCTAGAACAAAAGAGCTGTAAATTTATGGTATCAATTTAAAATCATAGATTTATTTATTTTCACCTAACTACATCCTTAAATTATATCCCCTTCTACCAAAAAAAGCTTACTTGATACAGGGAAAAATTAACAAATGTCTCTAATTGCTGAAACGACACAAATAAACAATTAAAGGAAATGGAGCAAAAGGGTGTATAAGTACATATTAAAAACCGAGCAATGGAACATTGTTATTCATCAACCATAATAATACTTTCATGTTGATTAAAAGTATACAATAAGAATGATACTAAATGGACTTAAGGTAGATAGACACTGTTGCGCTGCGCAATTCGATCGCGCATTAGAAAAATAGAGTCGGACACGGGTTAGGCTTGATTTTCGGGTCGGAACAGTAATTTGACGGCTTTTCATTTCTGACGTCATAATTGAATGACAGATGTGAAACGTCATATTTTGTTTACTTTGCCGCGAATTAACTCCCCTTTCCCGTAAATAATCTTTAATCCGGAAACTTTGTAAAATATATTACATCATAAACTATCTGTTCACAAAAATACATCAAATTCTCATGGATAAAAAGTTCATTTCTGTTAAGCTAAAAATTGACTTTCCATATTTTCCCCGTGCAATCTATGTAAACTCAGGTGAAAAATAGCTAAAAATGAGCAAACTTTGAAGTCAATTCTAGAAAAAGCAAGCATGGTGACCCTTACTTTTTATTACAGATTTCGGGTAAGTAGGATTGGTTCTTCAATTGTGCCTACTAACAACTAAATCTCATGGATATGAGTATTACTGTCTATCTACCTTAACGTTATAAAACTATTGCGAAATTTGACAAATATTATAGGAGTTTCGCCACTGATCTTAATTTAAGATCATTCCATTGATGACCGACTTATTACATAAACATTTTTTTCTGGGGGGAAAAGGCAAACTCCAAGGGTAATTTCATTAATCAGTCCTGTGCTTAATGATGAACAAAAAGTTTTACTGCATGAAAATAAGCAACAAATGTAAAGCTGCAGAAATTGTAGATGTTAATGTCATTATAATTCTCATTGAAGCTGATAAATTTATCAAAATTGTATAATAATCAAAGCCCTGAAAATCTACACTTGGCAAAACTTCGTAGTCATCCAAAGAGCCTCTGCATAGAAAATAACGAATTAATATGCTTTATTGGCCTCAGAGAACTGATTTGATCAAGGTAAATAGCAAAAGTTAATACAAAATAACAGGCAATTCCATAATCACGTGAATATGATCGAAATGGGTGATTTTCGTATGGGTGTCCGGTTCAAATAACACAATACCGATGTTACTGTTAATTTAGGTTCTGCATATGCGCATTTCGACAACTTATGTCTCTTCAGTGCAGATAAAATCAAAACATTTGGGAGTCCAAAAACCGAAATAAACTTAAAGCTGATAGAGCACAAATAACCAAAAGGATCTAAATAGAAAAGCCAAAATCCAGCTAAGGACAGAGCTATGCATGAGGGAGATACTCCCTAGTTTCAAACACAATTTTGTAAAATTTAGATATTGCAATTTTTAGAATAAAATCGGTTTTCGGGTCAGCACCGAAGTACTGACTACTGGGTTGGTGAATACCCTCGGGGACTAACAGTCCAATAGCAGAGGCATCGGCCGAGTTGTAACAAATAACATATGCTAAATAGCCAATCGAGGTAAGCAAATACATTCGCCGATTTGAGAACTGATTCGACAAACACGAACAGAAGGTTAAATTTACATATTAAGTTATTCCGTAATACTATACGTGAAAATAATCGGAATGTGTGATTTCGTATGCATGTCGATTCCATTGCTATAAATACACATGACATGGGTAAACAAATGTTATTTTCATCTTTGAAAAGTTCATTGCGACTGTATTACTGGATTTATTCCAAGAGACATGGACGTAAATACCGTGAATGTTAATATCGATTCTACGTCAACAACGTCAATATTCGACTTACAAAAAAGGATTTTTGAAAGAAATTTACGCACTATATTTTGATCGGAAGCATGTAGCTCTTCAAATACGTTAATAGGCCTGAAGCCTCACGTGACTTTCTCGGATGGTTTTAACGACTCTCAGCCTAAGGCTTTCGAGTTAAAAATTATATATTACACACTTTTAGGTGACAGACTAAAATAGCAAAGTTATCTAGACGTGAGCCGACCATGTAAAAAAAAATTGATAAATTATCGCTAATCAAATTATCAGGATATTTCTCTACTGCTTGTTCAGTTTTAGAACCATGTGGCTACTTGAAGGAAAATGACACCACATGTAAATTTAATAAAAAGGATAACAGGAACCACCTACAAAGGAACATCTAAATTTATGTAAATTCTAAAACCTAAGGATTAACTCCCTCCATCGTAGTTTTGTCCTTAGCTATATTTGATATTTTTGAGTATTTGGATTTCGTTTGGTTTAATGCATTTTAAACATTTTTTGAAATTATGGATTTCCTTTGTTTGGTTTCTAGTGCTGCTGATGAAGAATTAATTTCCGAAATGGCCATACAGCTCATTAAAATTATTGCAGTTGGAGTTAACATATGTGTTATGGTCTCATGTTCATTTACTCCATATGCTGGCAGCCATGTTTTTATTGGATCAGGTCCAAATGAGCAATCTTTGTTAAGGACCTTAAGTACATGTACATAATTCCTGTAAAGTTTGGTTGAATTTGCTTATGGGGGTTTATGGTCTAGAGAAGATGAAAATGTGATTTTTCCCATAGGGTCCAATGTTAAACCTAAATTCCGCGCTGGTAACCATGTTTTTTTTCCGATCGGAAGGAAATGAGCAATCTTTGTAAAGGACCTTCCATCCATATTTCCTATAAAGTTTGAAATAATTTGCTTCAATGGTATCAGAGGAGAAGATCAAAATATGATTTTCCCATAGGGTCCAATGTAAGACCATGTTCCGTGCTCACGGAAACGTTTTTTATCTGTTTGGAACGAAATGAGCAATCTTCATGAAGGACCTTAAGTACATCATTCCTGCAAAGTTTGGCTGAATTTGCTTCCTTAGTTTCAGAGGAGAAGATGGAAATGTGATTTTTCCCATAGGGTCCAATGTTAAACCAAAGTTCTGCGCTGGTGGCCATGTTCTTTATCGGATCAGAACAAAATGGGCAATCTTTGGAAAGGATCTTCCATACATCATTCCTGTGAAGTTTGGTTGAATTTACTTCAGTGGTTTCAGAGGAAAAGATAAAAATGTTTTTTCCCATTGGGTCCAATGTTAAACTAAGTTCCGTGCTGGCGGCCATGCTTTTAATCGGATCTAAACGAAATGAGCAATCTTTGTGAAGGACCTTTAGTACATCTTTCCTGTAAAGTTTGGTTGAATTTGCTTCCTTAGTTTCAGAGGAGAAGATGGAAATGTGATTTTTCCCATAGGGTCCAATGTTAAACCAAAGTTCTTCGCTTTATCGGACCAGAACAAATGAGCAATCTTTGTAAAGTGTCTTCCCTACATCATTCCTGTGAAGTTTGGTTGAATTTGCTTCAACGGTTTCAGAGGAGAAGATGAAAATGTGATTTTCCCCAAGGGTCCAATGTAAGACTATGTTCCGTGCTGGTGGCCATGTTTTTTATCCGTTTGGAACGAAATGAGCAATCTCAATGAAGGACCTTAAGTACATCATTCCTGCAAAGTTTGGTTGAATTTGCTTCCTGAGTTTCAGAGGAGAAGATGGAAATGTGATTTTTCCCATAGGGTCAAATGCTAAACTAAGTTCTGTGCTGGCGGCCATGTTTTTTATCGGATCCAAACGAAATGAACAATCTTTGTTAAGAACCTTTAGTACATCATTCCTGTAAAGTTTGGTTGAATTTGGTTCAGCGGTTTCAGAGGAGTTGATGAAAATGTTATTTTCCCATAGGGTCCTATGTTAAATATAAGTTTCGTGTTGGCGGCCATGTTTTTTGTCGGATCGGAACGAAATGTGCAATCTTTGTTAAGGACCTTCCATACATCATTCCTGTAAAGTTTGGTTGAATTTGCTTCAGTGATTTCAAAGCAGAAGATGAAAATGTGATTTTTCCCATAGGGTCCAATGTTTAACCTAAGTTCCCCGCTGGCAGCCATGTTTTTGTCAAATCGGAACGAAATGGGCAATATTTGTTAAGGACCTTCCATACATCAATCCTGTAAATTTTGGTTGAATTTGCTTCAGTGGTTTCAGAGGAGTTGATGAAAATGTGAAAAGTTAACAGACGGACGACGGACAAACGACGGACGCCAAGTGATGGCAATAGCCCACACTGACCCTTTTGGTCAGGTGAGCTAAAAAACGATGATAGGAACTCGGAACAGGCGCACTAGCAAAAGCCAGTGATAAGGTACAAATTCTTACGAGAAAACGCTCATCAAACAGCATTACAAAGATACAGAAACGCTCAAAATTCCACCTAAAGATATCACCCTACCAACTATGTACTATGTTCCTAAACTTCACAAAAATCCTTACAAACATCGTTTTATTTCGGCTTCGAGTAATTGTTCTACCAGAAATTTGTCCATCCATTTAACCAGTGCACTCACTTGTGTAAAGGGGTTAGTTATAAACTATTGTGCAAAACATATCAAAACTGGTGTAAATTACTTTTGGAGTGTAAAAAATTCTATTTGAAGTTTTAGATAAATTACAATCTATAGATACACCAGTTTCTATTGACGGTTATGATTTTTTTTCTACACTTTATACAACCCTTGCACATAATTTGATAAAATTCAAATTGGGTCAACTTATTAAATTGTCCTTTAAATTTTCGCGTCTTCAGTTTATATGCTGTAATAAAAAGCAAAGATTCTTCCCCAATATTACTTACAACAATTATTGTTCCTGGATATTTGATGATATGATTAAGGCATTGAATCTCTTGCTAGACAACAAATATTTTCGTTCTGGCACCATTATCATCAGGTCATTGGAATCCCCATTGGTACAAATTGTGCACTTCTCATTGCAGATCTGTTTCTGTTCTGTTACGAACGGGACTTCATGAAAAAACTACAACATGGAACTCTACCAAACAGTGATAAACTTATTTCTATTTTCAACGATAATAGCAGGTACATTGACGATATCCTTACTATTGACAATCCCCAGTTTTTTAGCTTATGTCAACATGATTTACCCACAACAACTGAAACTAAATAAGGCAAAGAATGATTATTAATACTTCCCTTTTCTGGATCTAAGTATCATCATTGACTTGGTAAAATAAAATCTAAAATTTATGATTAAAGGGCTGATTTTGATTTTACTATTACTAATTTCCACTTTCTTGACGGCGACGTTCCCGTAGCTCCATCCTACGGGGTGTATATATCTCAACTTGTACGATTCGCTCGCATTTGTTTTACCCTGGACAATTTAATGAGCGTGACCCATTCTCACATCCACACTTTTACAACAAGATTACAGATTTCATAAATTATTAAATACTTTTAAGAAGTTTTACAGAAGATATGAACAGTTGATATCTAGATATGACGTGCCTCGCAAACACTAATTTCAAAGGGCATTTTTCATCCTCGATTTTATGGAAATGTTTAATAAAATGTCAGAAACTGATAAATAATCCAGAAATACTGGGACGTAACATTCTTTACATAATATTGGATATCGAAGAGATATTCTGTACAAATCGGTTAAAATGGCTTTGGATTCCAGTGACCTGAAGACTTACATATATACTGGCCTCTCACTGATACTGCCGATGTCTAATATACATGACGACCTTTTACCAAACCCTTCGGGGAGTTTTGAGTTTGTTTTTTTCTTCTGTAGTGCGACAGTGTTTTACCAGCAGACCAGGTTCCTTTGCTAGCCGGCAGTTAAGCGGCGAGTACTCTTTGACCCATCTTTTTAAATTACGTTTAATCATATGCTTTTCTTTTCCAAGATAGTGGTCATTGAGTTAGTATTCTACTTGTATTGGGTTTTAATTGCATGTTTATTACACTATAAAGGGAAACGGGATAGAGAAAGTGAAGGTTTGGGTACCCATAAACCGGTTTAAGCCTAGGCCACCATTGGCTTTTGCTAGTACCGGTGTCACATACTGGATTTCCCCCCTACTAATTCCCCCGGAAAGATGAGTATATACTGGTCTCCCCCCCCCCCCCGGAAAAATTTGTATATACTCATTTTTTCTCCCCTGAATTTGAGGGGAAAATATTGAGTATATACTAGATTTTCCCCCTTTGTCGAAATTCATACTAGAATTTCCCCCTTGGCTTTATACGAAATAAATTCACTGCATATGTAACAATGAATGTAAACATTAGTTTAAACATATTGCATGTAATAATTCCAACCCAAATACATGTGCACATTCATTTCTTACTAAAAATTAATTTCTTCAAAATTTCAGGGTGGGTAGATCTTGATATGCTGATCATTTTTTGCAATTTAAACTTGACCTCTATTTGTTACACTTTTTGAAATAAAAAAAAATAAAAAGCACAAATTGAAAATTTTACGGAAAAAGGGCTATAACTCCGAGATGGGGTTTCAGATTTTCTTCAAAATTGCACGGTAGGTAGATCTCATCATGCTGATCATTTTCTTACCCCCCCCCCTCCCTCAGATTTTTTTATATCTACAACGGTTTTCGAGTTATTTGCCAAAAATTGCAATTTACCCCTATGTTCTATTTTTAGCAACAGCGACTATGTTGTTTTAATCTGCCGCCTAATCGAACAGAATTTAGAGAAGCCATACTCTTGTGATGATTCAGGCCAAGTTTGGTTACATTTGGCTCAGTGGTTTAAGAGGAAAATATTTTTGATATTGTTGACATACGGATGGACGGACGATGTACGATAGACTACGGACGCATAGTGATGGAAAAAGCTCACATGGCCCCTTTTAGGCCAGCTGACCTAAAAAACGGACAAAATAGGCCACAAAGTTCCGAAGGACTGTAGTGACTAAACTATCTTGCGATTGTAGAAGGTCTTTTAAGAAAAGTCGTAAAGTGATGACAAACGAGAGATGGGAATTTCCGTGCACTACAGTGAAGTTCAAATTTCTCACCTTTCCTAAAATTTTGACGCTTTTTCTCAACTTGTAAAGTATATATAGAATAATGGAAATTTTGTTTTTGATACGAAAAATATTGCTGACAATAATTGACGAGCCCACCTGTAGGAGAGTCTAATATTGGAGACAATATTTGAGGTATCGACAACAAAACTTCCATTATTCTATAACTATTTTATGTCATTCGGGCAGAAGCAAATATTGAAAATATTTGTCTAATGTTACAACCTAGGTTAAAGATACCGATATGAAAAGTAAAGCACTTCTTAACAGTGGGACTTGGTTGTAGAGGTGATTTTGCTGTTACTGTCTCGATTTCTTACCAAACCCGTCGTTTTGGGAGGCGATTTCGTGTTCTCATTTTCACCCCGTTTCGGTTCTTAAATTAGACTCTTAAATTTGTTTTTGTTTCTAAACCTGCAACATTCTAAAATATGGCGAAGATAAACATGTTTCCAAGTTCACTGATATAATTCATATGCAGCTGATATACATACTTGGTACTGAAAGTCTTTTCTGTTAGCCCTTACACATTATTGATATTTATTTGCATCTGATTTGGGCTGATTTTCAGAAGTATATATCTATATCCTTTCTATGCTATTTGTTTTTGATAATTTGATTAACCCTGTTCGTTGCTGTCTTGCTTTCTTTTAAGTGTTTCAAGATTAAATGAACGATAATTCAACGTCGTTATCTTATCTACCGTTTGCAAATTTCTTCTTTATAAAGGGGGAAATTCTAGTATGGGGGAAAAACTGGTATGTGTATACACATACCAGATTTTCCGTAGGGGAAAATTTAGTCTATACTCATTTTTCCCCGGGGGAAAATTCAGTATATACTAGATTTTCCGGGGGGGTCTGAGTATATACTCATTTTTCCGGGGGGAAATCCTGATATGGGGGAAAGACTAGTATGTAACACCGGTACCAAGTCCGGCTGTCCCGAGTTCCTATCGTTATTTACGTTTGTCTCTTGATTTCATTATTGTTTTTTCTAGTCGATTCACTTGTAAATTGTTGCATGTGATTGTTACTCCCGGCCATTGTGGGTGTTTACAGTTATCCTGTTCTTGTAACCAGGAAAACACAAAATGAATTATTTTTTTATCAAGAAAAATGCTCTATTTCTAAATCATATCATTTAACTCCGACAGCTAAAAGCAAAAATTTATTCTAATGTGCATTCTTAAAGAAATCACACAATGATTTTTTTTATATCAAGAAACATGCACCATTTCTCAATCTTATCATTTAACTTTTAAAAATAAAAAAGACAAAATGGTGACTTCAAGATGAAGTTTTGATATGAATCTAGTGGTCATGTTATTACAGGGGACCTCAACATCGTCCAGGACCGAGAGGTAAAAACTTTTCTTCAAAAAGGTCCCAAACATCGTCCTCCTTCAAAAATCATTTGGAAGGACTGCCGTGAAGTCATTGCAAAAGCCGCCATTTCATTCTGTAAAAAGTGGTGTAAAAGAGAAAATGCGGATAAAAAATCATTTTACGTTTTCATTAACAAATCTGTTAATGAAACGTACACCTCCGTCGATAGCTATGATTTTTCTAACCTTTATACTCCATTACCGCGTTCACTTATCAAAGAGAAATTTTCGTATTTGATCAAATTATCCTTCAAAAAATAACATACACCTCCGTCGATAGCTATGATTTTTCTAACCTTTATACTCCATTACCGCGTACACTTATCAAAGAGAAATTTTCGTATTTGATCAAATTATCCTTCAAAAAATCAGGATGTACTTACATTTGCTGCAATGCTTTTAAATCATTTTCAGTGACAACAAACATGACAAATATACCAAATGGACTTGTCAGGATATTATTAAAGCATTAAATATTCTTCTTGATAATATTTTTGTTCGTTTCGGAGATAGTCTATCGACAAAAAAGGTATTCCTATGGGTACCAACTATGCACCTCTCATAACAGATTTATTTCTTTATTGCTACAAGTCACAATTCATGGCCAAAATTCAAAAGAACCCTTCGAAACAGCATTTAGTGGATATTTTTATCAATACATATTAGATATTTGGACGATATTTTGGCTTTCAATAACTGAATTTTTTAAATTTATAGACGAAATTTATCTTGCCGAATTTACTTTAACTAAATCCAATAGCAGCAGCGATCATACACCTTCTCTTGATCTTGATATATCAATAAACGAAGGAAAGTTAAACAGTAAATTTTATGATAAAAGGGGTGATTTCTCTTTCCCTGTGCAAAAATGTAGTTACTTTTTACTTAATGTTATCTTTTTATTTCCATGCGTTGTAGCTGTCTCACGTCCTTGTTTTGTCTTTGTTTTTATCTGTTACCGTTTTTGCCATGTCTTTGGACTTCGATTTTTGTAGTCATCTCTTTCCTTGTTCCTTCGGTATTTTACTGCCGTTGTTTCCCCATCTCGACGGCGATGTTCCGTTGGCCCCTTCTTACAGGGCCTACTTTCCACAACTTGTTTGATATGCACGAGTGTGTAGTGATGTATCCGACTTCAACGACCGAAATATTTGTCTAACAGAAAAAACTTCTGTATCAAGGTTTAGATATCATAAATTGATAAAAACTCAAAACAGGGCATTTCACATCCAAACTTTTATGGAAATATCATTTACAAAGCGCATAAATTCAAAAATTGTCCTTCTTAACTTATCAATCCGATGAATAAATACAGCATTGTTGTTAAATCTTTACTTCTGGTTTTTGTTGGAAAAGATATTTGTCAGCTTCTAAATGCGTTACACCGTAAATAAATTAAAACATTTTCATCTTGGCAGTATTTGGCATTGTTCAAGATCATATGCTTCTTTCATAATTGATGATGTTGTTATACGAAATCTATTCAGTATTTCAATTGAAGTTTCATATGTAAGAAGGCTTGATATCATAGTCAACGGAAATTATGTCCTTAGTTAGCTGTCAGTAACTCCGAGTGTTTGTCAGGACAGTACCTATGTGTATTGTCCTCATGTTTTAGGTAGTTCATTGTAAAGGTACTCGTCTTGATAAGATGGATTTTTTTCTAGTTTGATTTTTACTACGAGTCTTTTTGTGTATTTATTTTTTAGCCATTCACCACACATAGGGGGGGGGGGGAGAGTTGGATCCAACAAAACGAGTTTAACTCCAACGCAATTTCTCCGTCTGTCCCAAGTCAGGAATATGTTGGTCATTGGCTTGTCCTTGACTTCTTATAAAATTTTAGTTTCTTGGTATTCAGGTTATTGGATGTGGTTTGTTTCCATTGATTTATTCATTTTTTTCCTTTTTGGGGGCCATTTAGGGCTTACTTTATGGTGTGAGGTTCCTCATTGTTATGAAGACCGTACGGTGACCCATAGATGTTTTGTTTTGGGTAGTTTTAACCTGGAGATGGGATGTTGTCGCCTTGACATTTACCCCATTACCTTTCGTTTTCACATAAATGAAAGCGTTGCTCCATTTACTTAATCTTACCATGTATTTATAGGAATTTTGTCCCATGTATATTTACTTTGTATCCCTTTATTTGTTCATGAAAGGAAATACACAATGATTTATTTATTATATCAAGAAAAATGCACCAGTTCTCAATCTTATCATTTTACTTTGAAAAATAAAAGCAAATAAGACGTGGGAATATGTTTCTGCATTAAAATGTGTTAATTGCAATATTCCTGATTTTAATTCACAGTAACTTCGGTATTTAGTCGTTTGTTACCACTGGGTTGATGCTACTGCTGGTGGACTGTAAGTCCCCGAGGGTATTCACCAGCCCAGTAGTCAGTATTTCGGTGCTGACCCGAAAACCGAATCTATTTGGAACCTTACAATATCTAAATTTTTGTAAATTTTGTAAATAACTAAGGAGTATCTCCCTCATGCAAAGCTCTGTCCTCAGCTGATTTTGGCTTTACATTTAGATCATATTGGTTATTTGTTCTCTATCAGTTTTTAAACATCTTTGAGTAAATGGTCTTCCAAACGTTTAGATTTTATCTGCACTAAAGAGACATAAGTTGTCGAAATGTGCATATGCAGAATTTAAATTCACAGTAACTTCGGTATTTAGTCATTTAGAACTTTAAGTGTTTGTAACAATACTTTTTCATGAATAAATAAATAGACAACTTCAGCGTCAAGTGACGGGCTTTAAAATCAAACATTTTCAAAAAACTCTTTTCTTTCAATTATTCAGGTAATGTAATATAATGTTACTGTCTCAGAAAAATTCACGTTCGACATAAATGTAAGCTTGAAGTCCGTACAGAAAAAAAACAATATCATATGTAGCATGGGAAGTTGTAAATAGTACATGAAACATTTGCAACATTGAAAAAAAACAAAGATGAAACATACAGAAATCAATTTTTGTTCAAAGACATTATCATTGAGAACCCTTTAGCAGTTATCATTTGTTTTCGAACCTATGGTGACATTTAATTACTGCCTTTTTGGGTATTCTGCCATGTTGTAAGGGCGCAGTTACAACTTTCTGGCATGTGGCTATGTTTTTCGGCCATTGTAGGTGTTTCCTGTTATCTTTTTTATTCCATTTTACTTAACTACCCTGACAGCAGTGACTTTTCCACTTTGCCTTATCGCTATGAACCTTGCGGACAAATATTAACGGGGGACATAAGAATTCTTGCAGATAAAGAAGTAAGAAGATTCTTTAGAAAAGGGCCTAAATATCGCCCACCTTCGCAAACGAACTTGCAAGCTTGTTTCGAATTTATTAAAGACTCGGTAGTCAACTTTTGCATAAAATGGTGCAAACGAGAAAGTGCCGACAAACATACTCTTAATGTGTTTAAAGATAAAAAATCATCTGTAAAGTCACCACCATAATTAATTTCTATAAGGAAAATTATTATTGAGTCATCTCCTAAGCTGTCTGTCAACAGAATTAAGTCAAAACTGAAAGAACTTGGTGAGAAATATGTTTGCACCTATTGACAATCTTCAAACAACGTTTTATCATCTGAAAAAAAATATACTATATCGACGACCAAAAAAACATATTGGCCAAGTCTAGCACTTTTAAACGTACAAATTGTGACGAGAAAACGCCCATCAAACAATATTACAAGGATACAGAAATGCTCCAAGTACTACTAAAGTAACATCCTACCTACTATGTACTGGATTACAAAACTTCACAAAAATCCCTACAAACATCGTTTTATTTCGGCTTCAAGGAATTGTTCTACCACAAATTTGTCCATACATTTAAACAGTGCACTCAATTGTATAAAGGAGTTTTCGTTTGGTTTTATGCATTTTTGACGTTTTTTTAAATCGTGGATTTCCTATATTTGGATTCTAGTGCTGCGGATGAGGAATTCATTTCCGAAATGGCCATACAGCTTATTAAAATTAATTGCAGTTGGAATTAACATATGTGTTATGGACTCATGTTCATTTACTCCATATCCTTTCATAAAATATTTAGTATAGGAGTTTGTCTTTTAATGCAGTGTGGAGTTGGTAAAACAATTCCCCGTCTTTGAAAATGTATGCTCTTTAATTTTCTTTGATATGGTGTACTTGTTAACAATGAAGGGATATGGTATAAATGCAAATGAGACATAATCTCTACAAATACATGGTATTTCTCATCTGCTGATGAGAAATTAATTTCCGAAATGGCCATACATTTATGATTTTTTTCCACACTACATACACCCCTTCCAAATTATTTGAATAAATCCTAAATGGGTCAACCTATTAAATGGTCCTTTAAATTTTCGGGTTTTCAGTTTATTTGCTGTAACAAAAAGAAATGATTCTTCTCCAATATTACTTACAACAATTATTGCTCCTGGACATGTGATGATATAATTAAGGCACTGAATCCCTTGCTAGACAACATTCATGTTCGTTTTGGCCCCAGTTTTTATCATCAAGTCATTGGAATCCCCATGGGTACTAATTGTGCACCTCTAATTGCAGATCTCTTTCTGTTCTGCTACGAACGGGACTTCATGAAAAAGCTACAAAATGGAACTGTACCAAACAATGGTTTTTGTAGACATCATTTATCCACAACAACTAAAACTTAATAAAGCAAACAATGATTCTAAAAACTGCCCTTTTCTAGATCAAAGTATCATCACTGACTCTGGTAAAATAAAAACTAAAATTTATGATAAAAGGGATGATTTGATTTTACTATTACTAATTGCCCCTTTCTTGACGGCGACGTTCCTCTAGCTCCATCCTACGGGGTGTATATATCTCAAATTGTACGATTCGTTCGCGTTTTTTCTCCCCTTGATGATTTTAATGAGCGTAACCTTACTTTTACAACAAGATTATAGATTTCATAAATTAATAAATACTTTAAAGAAGTTTTCAGTCGATATGAACATTTGATATCTAGATATGGCGTGCCTCGCAAACAGCTAATTACAAAGGGCATTTCTCATCCTCGATTTCATGGAAATGTTTAAAAAAATGTCAGAAACTGATAAATAATCCAGAAATACTGGGACGTTACATTCTTTACATAATATTGGATATCGTCGAGATATTCTGAACAAATCCGTTAAATTGGCTTTGGATTTTAGTGTCCTGAAGACCTTAAATATATAATGGTAACTGATACTGGGTATGTCTACTGAAATACATGACGACTCTTTACCAAGTTAGTTTTGAGTTTGATTTTTCTTCTGTAATGCAACAGTGTTTTATCAGAAGACTAGGTTCTTTGGGCTAGCCGGCAGTTAAGCGGCGAGCACTGTTTGACCATCTTTCTAAATTACGTTTTGTCCTATGCTTTTCTTTCCAAAATAGTGGTCACTGAGTTCATGGTCTACCCGTATTGGGTTTTATTCGCATGTTTATTAAACTATAGGGAAACGGGATAGAGAAAAGGGAGGTTTGGTTACCCATAAACCGGTTTAACTCTACCACTTGCTTTTGCTAGTGCCGGTACCAAGTCCAGCTATCTTTCCTTTCGTTATTTATGTTTGTCTTTTTTCTACATTGTTGTTTTTCTAGTGCAGTTCGCTTGTAAATTGTGGCATGTGATTGTAGTTCCCGGCCAAATTTAGGTATTTACTGTGATGCTGTTTTTTGTAATTTTAAAACTTTGTAAACCAATAATACGAGAACCCTAGAGATGTATGAATATCTCAGTCACAATAAATAGTGAAAAAACATCTTTTTTTTTTATACAAATGCAAAAAAAAACATCATTTTTTTATACAAATGCAATAATGTTGGCAGCAACCTTGTAACAAAAATTATAACCAGTATGGTCAACGTTCACAGCACTTTAAAGGTTAAATGTTCACTGGCAACAAAATATCCAGTCTGAAAAAGCTGTTAAATTTAACAGAAAAAAATAAATTTAATAAATATACATGTAGGTTTTGAAACTTTGTTTTGGACAAGCAAGCTATACATGATGGTATCTTGAAACTTTATCTTATGACCAATACATATTGTGTTGTCTCTTGGACATTTACCCCATTTCTTTTCTTTTTCATTTAGAATTATAATTGATCTGTTTGCAGTGATTTATTTTTATTGCTTTCGTCAATTTTAATTTAATATGGGAATAGTTATAGGTATACATCATGTAAAGAATTTTTTTTTGAGGACACAAGATATATACTCAACAAAAAAGTTTAGCAACACATTTTCAACCTTTTAACGAAAATGCTGATTCATTCTGATCTTTGCTAAAAATAACCGATATTTGCTTTAATTCAACCATAAAAAATTCTTCAATTTGTCAGATTTGGTGTACAAGATATTTATTTCAAGTTATGGTCCGAAAATTAACATGGAGTTTTTTTTCCCGTAGGCGATTTTCATCTTGTGCAAAAAAGTGCAAAGATCACTTTGTGATCACCGTTACATAACCAGTTCTGGTAATCAAAAACGTTTTGTTGGCTTTCGTTGCATAAAAATGAAAAATCTGGTATTTTTGCATACCCCCCCTTTTCAATGATTTTCTTTTTGGGTTGAGTTATCTTAAATTAATGCAATTATCAGAATTTATTGACAGGCGTAATGCTATGATTAGTCGAACTCAAATCCAGCTAAGAAATGTAAAATTGAATTAAATAATTGAGATTTGGTAACCTGAAAAATAGACTCTTTATTCACACCAATTGTTGCTAAACTTTTTGTGTTCAGTAAATTTTATTCAATAGGTCAGGAATCCGGTTATTTCTACTAACTGGACACAAGACGTCCTCTAATTAAGAGCTTTACCTATTTATTTTGTTTGTAGATATTCGACGCTTCGTGGATTTAGATGAAGTCTTTTTAGGGTTCCATCTGTTTTTTTCATATGTGTTGTTGCCAGGGGTTATAATTTAAAGATAAAATGTCAATTGTTTTATTTGTAACGCAAATATCCCCCTCAATGTGTCCTCAATGGAATATGACGGCTTGCAAAAATGTTCTGTGTCGGGTTGTTTCCCCGATTCTGTCGTATATTATACGAATTTTTACTGCTCTCTCTCTTTGATCGATTCGAAATTTTGTTGTCACTTTTTTTATTACTCATTGACTTCGTATTTCTTAAGCAGTATTTGTTTAGCTGTTACATTTCAGGGATATTTCTCTATCACAGTTCAAACTACTAGAAATCCTCAATCCATTCACATTTTGATTCGTTTTTATTACAGCAAAATAGTTCTCAATGAAGCGTAAGGGTAATTAGATTTGGATTTGCACAGACATTTGCTGAAATTAGAATGTATGGGAATTTTAAAGTATATTTTAACAATGCTAAATAAAAATTTTACCATTATTTGTTTTTACTAATTTAAGCCGAAACTTAGTATAAAAAAAACACACACACAAACAAAAAGAAAGAAAGTTGTCTGTTAATTCACATGTTTGTAGCTACAACCATTAATCATTGTCTGATTAAGTCTATTGTTTCATGTATTTTTAGTTCCCGAGGGTTAAAAATAAAGTAAAAGTAATTGTTTAAAACTTTGCTTCAATATTCAATTGAATTGTTGTTGTCCTTCCCAATTGTGAACGTTCCTCTTTTCTATTTAAGCCTCCAGTTTTGAAATATAGGGTGTAGGAAACATTAAGACTTGAATTATATCATTTACTTACGAAGAATGTTTATTCCTCAGCAGGCTGAAATATACAAGCATTTGGGGATGTGTTGGTCTTGCATCTATATCTAGTAGGTCCTGGGAACTGAATGTGGTTGATTGTTTTACCGTTATCGGGAGAACAATAGGCCCTTTTTCATATTTCTTGACTCCTTTTTTGATCCTTTATCAAAAAACCTCAAAATATTTGTTTGTATACCATTATTATTTTCGATACAAGATGTTTTATGTATTATGCAAAAATAACGGTAGATCTTATAATCCAGACTGGTACAATAGGGTAAAAGATTTAAATGGTAACTAGAAATATCCTGTATATTTCCTCCTATAACTTTATTCTTAAGCTTAAGCTTTTAATGCATTCAGCAAATGAGGTCAAGATGGACTTCTCAAAATTGTCTGTTTCAAAATGAATTGGGAAAAGGGTCTATAAATAATTTAGCTAGGAGAATCAATTAGTAGTCGCTGCTACTGGTCATTTAGGTCAAATAATCAACTTGTTGGTAATTAATATAGAAGAAATATTGAATGTAAAGTTGCTTCGTCATCCCTTACGGCTAAAGCGATAAATCTTACATGAATATCAATAGACAGTATACGTGAAAGTCCAATAGAAAAAATAGATAAAGAAATAAAAAAGAAACATGCAGGATCGGCAGTAAATTCTGAGTTCAACACGTAGCAATTTCAGCACAAACACATCACTCTTAGAAAATGGCTGAATCAATATTAACATAATTAAGGTTTCAAAATTAAGTCATGTTTAACTTTCTCTTATTTTTGCACTATCTTATTTCATTTATGGTTATGCAGGAAATGGAACAAGAGGCTGTATCGCTCACATGGACCATTACTGATATATATAATCTTAATTACCTGAATGTTAATTGGTCTCATTTTCATGTATGTTCATAGAACTTTTTTCAAAAGGGAGAACAATTGTGACAAAAATTTGATTCAAACTGACCAGGAAATTTATGGGTAGATCTTTGATTGTCTTTTCTCTAATAGTTCCCCGCTGACTGCCACCTTGCCGGACACATTTTTCTAAACAGACCAAAAAAGATCATGTATACTAAATTTGGTTCAAATTGGCTTAGTGGCTTTTGAGTAAAAGATCTTTGAAATCTTATATAAATCATGTTCTCTACGGGCGGCTATCTTGAATCGGATTCGTTCCAAATGATGACACTAGCTCACATGACCGTAAAGGCAAGGTGAGCTAATACTGTTTAAATATCGTTGTGGAATATCTAAAAGTTTTGAGGAACGCCTTAAAGATGGCATACCACTATTGGTTTTGTCCCGTTTGTTTTTATTAAATTGGGTCATTTTTTGAGAATCATAGCATATTTAGTGTTGATATGAAATAAAGCGAAACTTCTTGCCTAATTAAGGTAAGAGGATACCAAATGACGTTACGTCAAGAGTTACCGATCCTAACGTTGCGGTTTTTGAACGCACATTGCGCGCGTTGTTCCAATGCTGTTTTTTTTATTCCATCGACAATCATACTTTAGCGATTTTGATATTAAAATCAAAGCATTCAAAATAAGACGCTTTTCTTATGTAACATTTTTACTTGGCGCACTACACAATTATTTAGATATCATGTCGGAATAGGGGAAAGGTATGCAAGTTTTACAGAGACAAAATACAAATGTGTAACTAGTCTAAGATTGAAAAATTTAAAAAAAATAACAGGAAACACCTACAACGGCTGCAAAACATAGTCACACGCCACAAAGTAAAAAGGAACTGCACAGGAAAAAAACCACAACAAAAATCAAAAAGACAAACGTAAACAACGATAGGAGCTCGTGACAGTTGGATTTAGTACGGCATTAGCAAAACCCAGCGGTAGGGTTAAACCGGTTTATGGGCACCCTTAACACCTTCTACACCACCGTTTTTATCTAATTTAACCTTAAAATTATCCCTTATGAAAAGAAATAGATAATGATGACACGAAACTTACGGAAAACGGACGAAAAAGTAAACCAAATGGTCATCCGCTTCATTGTTTTTTTATGACTACTAACTCCATGACCACAATCTTGAAAAGAAAGAAAAAAACAGTACGTAATTTTGAAGATTGGTCAAGGGGTGCCGGCTAGCTCAAGGAGCCTAGTCTGCTAGTAGAACACTGTCGCACTACGGAAGTAAAATCAAACTCAAAACTTCCCGTAGAGTTTGGTCAAGAATCATCATAAATTTCAGTAGACATCGGCAAATCTTTAATTCTTCCCGACGCTTTGACTAATTAATGGTCTGCGTCCGTGTTTCCGTCCGTAAGTCACATTTGGACGCAACCCTCCAGAAACTGTATATCGGAATTCATTTTAACTTTATAGGAATGTTATTCGATATTAGTACTAGATCACAGTATCGCCATGTTAATTCGTCAAATTGGAATATTTCCATTTTTATACAATGGCAAATCTAATATACTCCATAGAAACCACTACTCGGATTATGTTGAACTTTTACACGATCATTAGTAACCATATGTACTATATCATATCGCATCACCATTGTGATTCGTCAAAACTTTTAGGAATTATGATACTTTAAACATGTTTAAAATTAAAAGCAGGATATTAAGCAAAAAATCTTGTGTTTGGTATTATTTAATAACAAAAATAGCATCAAGTTTTAAGGTTCAAACAGAAATGTTCCTTTTATTACTAGAACCTGTACTATTAATCAAATAACTAAATACCGAAGTTACTGTGAATTTATTTTCTGCATATGCGCATTTCGACAACTTATGTCTCTTCAGTGCAGATAAAATCTAAATGTTTGGAAGACCATCAGATCAAATATGTATAAAANCAAGCTTCATAGAATGATAGAGTGAAAAAAATATTAGAATTGAAAAAATAAAATCTGATTCTGGTTAATGTCCTGAAAATTTCAATTACTAAGCATTTTTTGAAGAATCTTATAAGCAACAACAGAAACCTTTCAGTGATAGCACTTGTCTTTTCAAACATATTTTGATTTCACCAATATGTATTACCTAAATAATAAGGGGTATCCCTGTCAAATATTTTGGAATGGTGGTACCTGTATAAAATTGGTTGTAATGGATAGTGGAACTTTCCGTTGCCATGGACACAAACCCAAAACCTAAAATTTTAGAAAAAAGAATTCTCCGACATATTTTTTATACATTTTCAGCAGTATGTATTTAATACATTGAACGGGGAACCCTCCTCCATTTTTGTTTTCAATGGTGATCTGAAAGTGGTTGTATATGGGAGTAAAAACAAAAATACCGAACAAAGTGGCCAAGAGCCGAGGTCCATGAGACAAAAAATCAAATCAGGTAGAAACGACCGGAAAAAAATGTTGACTGTAATAGTCATGACGTGGTACAGGCATTTCAAAAGAAAAGTTGGGTAAAACCGGTTTAATTCCTAGTCAAACACCCCTTCTATTTATAGTGGAGCTTTAATTTACCATTGAAACGAAAGGAGATAACTGAAATTTTACAGAAAAGTATTATGCTACATGTTTTTTACGATTTCAGAAATATGTATACACTATAATTTTTTTTATGAATGGTGGTCTGAAACTGGTTGTAAGGGGTAGAGGATCATCCCGTTTCCCGGAAACCAAACCAGAAAACTAAAAGTGAAGATAAAAAGAATTCTGCTACACATTTTTTTTTTCAATTTCAGCAGTTTGTATTAAGTAGATTATAAGGGGGGGCCATTGTACATTTGTTTTGTAAAGAGGACTTGGGATAATCAATTTCAGCAAAATATTACCTAATTTAAAGGAGAACCCTTACCCTTATTTTTTTTTTTTTGGAATGGTGGTCTGAATTGTGTTTTTGATTTTGATTTCAGCACTATGAATTGCTTACACTAAAAGGGGAGACCTTGCCCTATTTTTTAAAGATGGTATAAAATGGTGGGTTGTAATAGAAAGTGGAATGCTTTGTAGCTATGGAAACCAGACAAAAGCAGTAAAATTTTCAAAAAAGACCTTTTCTGTTTTGATTTCAGGAATTTGTGTGAACTAGATCCTAGCAATTGCATCTGTAATACTTTAAGTTAACTTAATCGCAATGTTTAGAACACTTGCTTGAATCAAAACAACACTGGATTACAATCTAAAGGATAACAATAACCCCACAATGGCCGGAAACAACAATCACATGCCACAATTCACAAGGGAACTGCACAAGAAAAACAATTATGAAGAGAAGAGACAAACGTAATTAAGGAAGCTATTTTAATTTTTTGATTACCACATCTTATTCACAACACTTGGTCAGTAAACTTTATCTTTGTCTCGGTCAAACAAGACCAAATTTAAATCTTGCTTGATCTTTACAAACTTGACTCGTCTGAGCGTTCCTGAAAGCAATTTACAAGTAGTCTTATTTCATCTTAAAATATGTTAACTCGTCTTAATGTCTTTGAAATTAATTATTTGAAATCAATTATCTTGAAAAACAACTTAAGATCTTTCAGTGTCTTAACAAAACTATGTTAAGCCTGTCAAGATCGTGATCAGAACAAAATGGCCAAACAAGATCATAACATATCTGCTAGTGACGCGTTTGTGATTAAAGATGCTTGTTGCTAGAGGTTTTGTATATTCTTATGTATCAGAGGGACGGTTTGATCTTTCAGGTAATGGAGTATGTTGACTTGTTTGATATGAAGAATATTGCCACATTTATGGCATTTATAACTTTTTTAATTTCAATTTTAAGAAATAAAAGGCGTTCTTGTTCATTAGCGGTTGGGATTACAGATTCAAATAGACTGCAATGAGGAAAATATTAAATGCTGAAAAACAAAGGCGTGATTCAAATTCTTCACACATATTAAGAACCACGTGCCAAAGTTTGTGTAGCAATAGCCAGTTGACAAAATAATACAGAATAATGGGCAAAATCTGTATGCTTTGGAATAATTCATTAGAATTTTTTTCCCAAATCTGTTTGGTTATCATTTTAAGAAAAATATTGCTAAACATGTCTAGATTTTCCGCAGACGTGGAGTCGTACAGAGTATGGACTCGTGACGTTTTAAAATTTTAATTAAGACTAAGCATAAATGATAGCCATGTTTCCGGTTTGCCTCGTTTTAAAAATTGAAGTGTAAAAAAAGAATAGATTTCGTCTGCAAAAATCTAAATTTGACTTTCCCATGTATAAATAGGATACTTTTACAAAGGAAAATGTCTACAGTCTTCTATCTTTTGAACAATCTGTTAGTAAATGTGTAGGCAATTATTCTAAACCTGAAATTTAAAGATTTCTATCCATTCAAATAACAATTTTATGAAAATATTGCATAACAGAGAAATCTACTTTGTTTTATTGTGACTCTTTTTCCCGGGTAAAACAATTTTGATAAAAAATCTTTTTTTTTATTTAATATGTGGTGATTCAATATTCCAAAAAAATTACAAAAAATGTAGTATACATGTATTTCAATGATTAGTAGGCACACGCATACTTTGCACTCAAAAACAAATAAACTGCGTTAATATACTGAAGTTTCTATATAGAAATTCAAAATGTCTTGATTTCAGATCGAAAAAAACTTCAGCTAATGCTTTAATTCAATGTTATTTCGACTATGGTATGTAGTTTTAGGGGCTGGTATGACGGAAAAACTCCAGACGTTACAAAATAAGGTTGTGCGGTTTATACTCGATCTGGGATCGAGTGTAAAGTGTAATAAGCTCGACAGTGTCAAAATGCTTTCTGTCAGAGAAAGAGTTAGTCAAATAAGAATAAATCATGTTTTTTAATATTTTTCTTGGTTTAGCACCAGAATATCTTGGTGAAGTTTTTCATAGAAATCAAAATAACACAAGAGGCGCTTCAAATAATAATTTTCAAATTCCGAGTTTAACTTTATGCAATAAAAGTACTTTTGCATATAATGCAATAACTGACTGGAATAATCTTTCTTCTTCTATAACAAATATAACTAACAAACAATCTTTCAAAATGGGGG
Source organism: Modiolus philippinarum (assembly GCA_002080025.1). NCBI lineage: Eukaryota > Metazoa > Mollusca > Bivalvia > Mytilida > Modiolidae > Modiolus > Modiolus philippinarum. The sequence continues at coordinate 33,967 of MJUU01054014.1, read as the reverse complement.
TAAAGGATTTTTCAAAATTACAAGCCAAAAGAAGAGAAGAAAATGAATATGTATATTTTTAAATGTACGAAATATAAATGGCTTATTCTAGTGCTTTAAATGTTATTTTTTAACAACTTTTGATCATAAAGAGTGAAATACATTTAAGTTTTTTATGTAAATTTTTCATTTACAAGGACCCCATTGGAAATAAGTTACCTCTGGTGGCTTTTATGGGCTATCCTAGGCTGTCAAGTTTGCATTTCAAGTGCTTTTAAATCTGATTTCAATTTTTATGGTTTTAGTGTTAAATATTTATAATTATATTAAATACTGTATCTAATCTAGTGCTTTCAGTTTAATTATTGTTAAAGTTATATTTTTTGTATTGTATGTATGTAACTTGATATTGCCTGAATAAACATTATTATTATTATTATTATTATTATTATTATAGAAAATATTGTCTTTCAATCATATAAGCCTAGGCGTATTTTAAATGAATGTAACGAAAACTATAGTTGTACGACTCCACGTACTACTCTTGCGATTTCATAAGCA
>MJUU01054014.1:17480-32778 GCA_002080025.1 Modiolus philippinarum | reverse complement strand
GGGGGGGCATGTCCTGTCTTTGGTCTTCTGCCCTTGCCTTTATTCTGGACTTTGATTTGTGTAATCTTGTGCTTTGTTCCTTCGGTATTCTACTGCCGTTGTATTGTTACGCTTGTGTTTTACATGAAGAAACCAAAATCATGAAAACCCATACGACTCCATGTTTGCTAAAGCATTTTGCAGACACTCTGTATAGTATGGAAAGAACAACAACTCTCAACGATGTTAATCTAAGTTTGTTACTAATCTATACATATAATGAATTGTTTCCCTTTCAACGCAGTTCTCGTTTTTTATCTTATACCATCTTTAATTTCTTCAGAAAAAATTGTTTTCGATTGAAACAGTTTTTAGTAGCTAAAAACAAAATTTTGAGAGGTCAAAATATCAAAGTTGTATATTTCCCTTTTACCAAATGTGCATGTATTATATCTATACGACTGATTACATTTATATACTGTAGAATGGTCAAAACTACTAAAAGAGATTATTTATTGATATTTGTTTTTTTTAAATGCAGTATTTTCAGAATTCTCATACTGAAAGAATATGCAATTACATGCATCCGTAGTTGTGACTTTTTGTTCAAATACCACAAAATATGATGTCCTTTTGAACAATATAATCAATGGCATTTTCATTTTCTCAGATTCGAGATAACTAATAACAACCCTGAAGAAAATTAATCAGTAATTACAGTAATGGTGCAACCTAAGGTTAGGATGTTAACGTACTTATTGTCAAATCTGAAACTAGAAATAAATAACGACTTCTGTTTTTATTCTATCTTATCATCTTTTATGTACTGTTAAAGTACAAAGGAAGCGAAGTGTACCGCTCTTCAAGTCTCATAATCCATTTAACAATCCTGGGAAATAACAAACATAGGTTTAAAATCACTACTTGAGGAGTGGGACTGGGTCTTTCGACATGGTAGGCTTCACATGCTATTATACTGTGATACTGTTTACTCACGTAGTAGCATCAATCATATGTGGATACTCAAAAATTAAGTAGATCTTCTGGACAACTTGAATACCTGGTCACTTTCAAAGATCTACTCGTTGAAAACATTCGATGTTTCAACACTGTATACTACTACTCTTCCTCATTCAAAATTAAAAAGTCGTTTGACTTTCAAGAACTCATTTACTTACAGAAGAAGGACAGAGCTCATATTTTGAGCGCATAGAGCTTATGTTTATTGATGACTTGTTACGGATGAAAAGAAAAGGGTTCCGATATGCATAATATAACTTTTTAATAACCGTATGAAACGAAACTGAAGCCTTGATTAACAGGGCAATCGCGAATAAGAGGAAGTACTTTTGTTGTATGCAATAAGCGTATGCTATCAAATTTTAGCTGTTATTGAACCCACATTTTATGATTTCATTTTGCCAATTTTTCCTACTATTGGGGCAATGAGTACCCTGTGGTCGTTTAAATGTCTTCTATTAGTCTTTATATCGGGCAACGAATGACAGCGATTGTAACAGAACTTTGCAGGTTCATTTTATATTTGTTCACAATGCCACATCGATGGGTGAAGAAACATAGATGTAGCGTTGCTCGACATCTATGAATTTCGCTCAAACCGGTGCTAGGGACGGTCTTGAACTTACTCTGCAGTATGAGTGAAGCCCATTGTTGAAGGTCATGGTGACTTGAAGATGAAGAACAGCATAAAAAGCGTTGTTCCATTGCTTAGGTTTATACAATGTATATGTAGAGACTTTGTCATATTTGCATTACTTCTATATAGTCCCCGGACAGAAGATTTTGAAAAATGTTTCGCTGTACTCAAAGGTATAACAGCAACATTTTTCGTATTCGCAGACAAAAATACTTGTATTTTAACACCCCATCAGGTGATTTAACGATTTCCCGTGCAGTAAGATTATATAGGTTAGTGAAGTGATGACGTCATATTTCACATTATTTTCTAAGTCTGAAATAATTGGTCATTAAAATGTTTTAAACATTTGAAATGTAGTAAGTTTATCACATTTGATAATTGGATAAGCCAAAATTTGAGTTTCGACATAAACAATCGATATAAATCGATTTGTTGTCTCCGAAAGTGTTGTTTTAAGACCTTGAGACATTGACATATTTAGTAATGAAATACTCTGTTATGATGATTTTCAATTTGATTCGTTATATTCCGTTGAAATTGATGTATATTATGCAAAAAATACAAATATTCCATATACAGCAACATGTACAAAAATGAAGTCTCATCATAACATCGAATAGTGTACTCCAGGTTCACTGAGAATTGATACTTTATCTATGAAATGATTAACTCATCTTAAGGTAATTGTTTTCCTGTCATTTCAACTTATATTATCATAGAAAGAGGCCTTTCTATCGAAATAGAACAGCTTTTCGTCCTCGCGTCTTTTCGGGAGACTAAGTTTGTTTGATTTTCGTCACATTTAATTAGTTAAACATCTTAAATCTGATCTTATTCAAACATTAAACAGTTTTATATCGGTCTAAGTTCTAAAAGTTACTGCTGTGAATATATATTTTAATATTTATTTACAAAAAAAAGAGTAGTTTTTTGACATACGACATACCAGGGCAAATTTGTTGAAGCTGTTTCTGTGAAAATCAGAAAAGGGTCTACAGTCAGCTACAATTTTTGTAGTCCTCGAAATATTGCTTAGTAAGCCCTACATAAGATAATCAACCACACCCAAATAGACGGGAGGTGCCAGCGCGGGAAGGCCAAGGAAGATGGTGGAACCATAGGTCTTCCAGAAGGTGTACAGATCGTATGGGAGTTAAATGACCATACATAAATGATCGGGCATGATGTAGGATTTAATTTCTTGGAACTTTGTCGTATCCCATACAATAAAATGCTGATCGAAATATATTTTGTTTTGCATCAATTCATTGAGTGATAATATCTTTGATTTTTTTTTATTTCTCAATGACAATGTAGTGTGCAGTTTGAGCATAAGTACGTCATTCTGCGAGGTTCTGTTTATTGAGTCGAAGCAATTTATTTTCTTACTTTTTTCTCATTGGTGGGTTGTAATTGCCAATTTTGTCCCGTTTTTTTTATCAGGTTTTATGTTTTTGTGGAGTTTTGCGTTTTGTTTTGTATATACCCCAAAAAAACTGTTCGAAGTAATGGATTCCTCAGACACATTAGAGGTTAAATGTGACTTCTTGCAACCTTCGACAAAGAAGCGACATGTTGGTTCAAAATGTGGATTCTCTTGCGTCGAGGGATCTGCCCGTCGAGGAAAAACAATCGTTGGTACAAAGTAGGGCATTTCTACTGTACTTCAATTTGATAAGTACGCCAATTACAGAATCGACAGTGATCAATAGGATTCATTCCACTGGAAACTGAGCAAAATCATTGAAAAATAAAATTTACCTGATGCAGAACTTCAATGTCACAGTGTATGCTATAAAATTTTACCAAGCAATTGAAAAAGGTCAAATCAAAATGTATGAGCAATATATCGTCTACGGTCTCGCTTGGACAAAAGCCAAAATACCTGATGGTACTTCTAGTCGATCTCCTGCTGCAAACTTTTTGTTTATTCAGTACCATCTCCGGCATTGTGGCTGTAAACACAGACCCCATACATGTAAGTAAAGCTATAAACCGGTTGTTTTATAATAAGTATGTGCACGTACTAAAAGTTGCGGTGATATGGTTGCTGTTGGTTCCACTGTATCCGGGAGAAGCATCAAATCGAAATCTTGTGACAAATATCTCCAGACTCGATCCACACCAAAAAGCATTCAACAAATTAGATTCTAAAATTAATGAACTATTATTCCACGAAGCGCGGTGTTTGACAAATATCTCCAGACTCGATCCACATGTACACCAAGAAGCATTTAACAAATTAGATTCTAAGATTGATGAACTATTATTCCACGAAGCGCGGTGTTTGAACTTCTAAAGCTTTTTCATAAATATAAACAATGTTTTAGTATTTTCATTACGATGGTGTCGATAGTCAAAATTATTCATCTCATCGACTATAAGAAAGGCGAAAAAGTCATTATTGGGATATAGCCATATTCAAAGTAGCCAGAGTGTCATACTCACGACAAATACAGCAATCGAAGCACTTATTTCGACTGTACGTACTCCAAGCACATGGCTTCCAACCAAATAAATGTGAGCTTTATCGGACAACGTCAAAATCCGTGTTCTTTTTGAGGCCACGGCTATTCTAAAGACTGATATCAAAAGTACTCCTAACGTAGAATTGCAGTCTAGCAGTGATAGTGATGAAGCGGATACATGAATGATATTTCATGCCCCAGCTGCTGCATCATCTGGATTTCAACGCATCATTGCTCATTCTCCTTACACTGATGTTTTCGTTATCCTTGATCACTTAAGTTTTGATATTGGTATTTGGATTTGGTTGCATTTGTCTAAAGGTGGGCGAAGTGACCAGCCCATATCATTGCGGGTACGCTTGAACTACATGTAAACTTGCGTGAAGCTCTGCCTGCCTTCCATGTTATTACTGGTTGCGATTCAACAAGTTGCCTAGTAAAACAAGGAAAAGTCAGACCTTTTGGAACTGTTCAAATTAAATCTATCGACATTTTGTTCTCTCACCGAGCTGTCTATACTTCCCTTAGATGAGATCACAGATAATTAGAAACAGTATGTCCTGCGTATTTACAACGGATCTCCAACGCGTGCAAGTTGAAACCACATGCTGTATAAACTATTAGCAAAGAGGGTCTAATAATCAGCTTCTATCCCAAACTCAGAGCGCGATTTTCCACCACTTCAAACGAGAAGAATACCAAAATTTAATCTTCGTTGCAGCCAAATCATGCAATACCAAGTCCAGATGGTTGAGAGGGGAGAAAAAAATGTACCGGTAGGAGAGAAAATCAACAGCACTGAAGAGATCATTGCTGAACCTAGGCTATAAGATTGAGAATTGAGGAGGAAGGGATGATGGATTGCAATACTTACGAGGATTGACCCAATGCCTAAACAAATCACACATATGGTCAAGTGTGGTTTCAAATCCTCAAAATGTGCACTTCGGTGTTCTGTGAAGCAACTGAATTACCTTGTTCTGAAGCTTGGTTGTGTGAAGGTGGCGAGAATTGTCACAACATTTACGAGAACAATGTTGTCGGTGGGAACAGGTTTTCTTCTGATGAAGAATCAGACAATGAAAATATCCAAACTAGCATGGTTAAGGTATCACAGTTGGTATATTTGTAAACATTGATTTATTGCGATCCTTTGATTATTTTTTACATATGTACATAGTTTTCCGTAATTTTGTAAATACTATGTATGTTATCAATATTTTTATTTGGTTGTGCAATATAACGCATGCAGACAACATCTCTATTTTACGAATATTCATATAGATTTATGATCTCCCTTGTGGACTGTCACCCTGAAATGGTGCGGGAGCTTGAGGTTCCCTTTTACCATATGGACTGATTCGGGTTGAATTTAACATTCAAGTAGGTATAATCATGCCATTGAGGTCACGCATTAGAGGACAGGCCTTTTTTTACATGTACATAGTTCTCTTTGTTTTTGTATTTTGTGTTTGATTTTACGTATCTAAGTCACGTTTTTTGCTTTGTTTTAGTTTGTTTAATGTTTGTTTAATATAATTTGGCAATACAGTCGCTTGTATTAACTTACAATGCATTAAAAAATAAAAAAAACAACACCTGATTTTGGTATTTTTGCTTTGAATGAGCTCACTTCCGGTTGTCATAGATACAAAAATACGGCGCTTGTGTACAGGTGAATCCTTATCTTAAATGTATAACATGTTATACGAACAAGATTTTTGTTTCGTTTTAAATTATATAGAGTTTTCAACTGTGAGGTACATTTTCTGAAATCATGAGCGCCAATTGAAAAATGGCGCTTTCGACAACTTTGCACGGGAAATCAGAAAATCATCTGATGGTTTCATATACTAGAAATGTATGAATATCTGTTGCAACAAAAAAATGCTATTATACTGATGAGTACAGCGAACTCATTTTCTAGGGCAGATATGCTGTTCGGTCCGGGGACTAATATCCCTTAATTGTTTAGTGAAGTTCTTTTGATAAAATTGGCCAAGCAAAAAATGAAAGTGTGCAGTTGATTTTATGCAGTTTTTCTGCATTATGTTAATGCAAATGTATTTGTAAACTTTGGCTTATTCTATTTAGGTATCTGAGCCAAGATGTTTCAAAGATTTTTTTCGTTAAAGGAAACAATATTGATTTTCTACTCTGTATAGATAACGTGTTTCTTCTATTTAAATTTCCATTTCGCAAAAGAATTCGAATATGTTTTCAATGCACATAGATGACCTAAATCGTATATTTCATAAGTAAAGCAACAGTACAACTTAATTAGAGCTAAAAGCAAATGTAATTAACTATTGAGTTATTTCAAAAAGGGATGGCAAATGTATCAAATATATCAAAGTAGATGTCAAAGAAAGGCGTGATTATGTTTCTTATCCTATAAAAATTATTAAAGTCGTTGGTAACCGCGTAAGTGGTATTTTATAATCAATTTTAGTTAATTACATTATTAGCCATTTGTAAAAGATATGATGGATTTGCTTACCATTAGTAATCATCGCGTTATAGATTTACTTTTCCGTATATGATGTTACAAAAGTGTATACGTTTTCAAAGTAGCGCTTGTGTTTTGTATCGTTTTTGTTGCGTCTATAGTATGATGTTTTTAACCTATTTATTCTAGATTTTTAATTTTTTTGCCCTTTTTCTGAATTGAACCAATATTGTGCATGATTTTCAAAAAATCTTGTTTGATCTTAATCTGTTAAATATATCAAATAATGAACATGTATCGAGTAAATGTACATTAGACCATATCTACAAAACCAAGCAATGGAACAACAGCTTTTATTGTTGTTTTGCCATCTGGAAGTCGTCATCGAATCAAGGACTATAATGTACAAGCATTCTCATTAATAAAATGAAACATTAATGTCAAATAACTTAGTCGATATAGCAAAATTTTATCATAGTTTCAAGGACTATACATATTGCATTTTATTTTTAAAAAATGAAAACATAAATCACATAAAGAAAGGTTCCACTTGGATGTTCCCTTTGATTGATGCCAAAAAGGATCGCACCTGATGCCAGAAGTCAAGTCAAAATAATTTCAGATAAAAGATGACTACTTAATGTGAGGAACAGAAGGATTCTTTAATACTTAATTTCAGGACTTAATCCCCTTCCACGAAACCAAGAAGAATTGTCAACTTTTGTCATTTTCCAATTTAAAAAGCCAATTCGTCCACAAGATTGTCGCTTTTCAACATGAACTTTCCATAGTATTTCAATCAGGTACGACACTAAACACAATAAGCTAGCCGTCATTCATTGAACAAATTTGATGCGCCATTTCTTATGAAATGCTACAAAGTTGAGACCATTGTGGTCTATAATTTTTTTCAGTCCTTTGAATTTCAGAATGTTTTGTTATCACCGAAGTTTCTTAAAAAAAAAATTGATTCGGGACTCCCGAAAGCTTTATATCCCGTAGGTCGTATTAAAGAGTCTGACTAAAGACAGAATATGGTCTTACATTACAATAGAATGATATAAAATAGAAAAAAATGGATAAAAGGAAACGCCTACAATGGCCAAAAACACAGTTCATCCCACAATGTACCAAGGCACTGCACAAGAAAAAAACTACAAATTAAAAAAAAGACAAACGCAAACAACGATAGGAACTCGGGACAGTCGGTCTTGGTACCGACACTAGCAAAAGCTAGCGGTAGGGTTAAAAAATAACTAAATACCGAAGTTACTGTGAATTAAACCGATCTTTAGGTATCGAATACTTTCACTGCAGCAGAGGTCTTCTTTCTTTCGGTTGAAGCTTTCTACACCAATGCAGGTGAAGAAACACATTTTGCAGAATTGGTGTCCATATGAAAAAAAAATACTAGAGAGAGAACAGTCTGAAGAATTTCCACTGTTCCTCCTCTACTCTTTGTTATATGAAACAACATGTTTGACTAGTGGATGTTATCAACCTCAAGCAAAACCTATTGGTGTTCTTGTACTGTAATGAAAACAATCAATTGATTTTTCGTAAAACACATTTTTTTCCAATGTTTGGGCTGCAAAAGTGAAGATCGCATTACATTTTTTCTAACTTTACTTGTTTTTATTTCTGTATCCTCGATAAGTGAAAAAATATATAAGGAGAGGACTTGATAAGTTTGAGTTCAATCACAGTTAAAAAGAACTAAACAAAGTCAAAATTAGGTAAATTAATTTTCTTATTGTTTAAAACACATTAAGAAAAATGTATAACGACATCATTCATTTTTTTCGATAATGCTAAATATTTAATACACCACGTTGGCAGTGGATATATGCTTTTGTTTGCATTCAAATAAACATGTGAAGAGAATTTATTTACGTTTTACATGTAGTTTTACATTTATAACAGTTGCAACATTAATAAAACATTAATAATAGTTGTTAATTGCAATTATATATACCGAAGTTACTGCTGAAATGATTATTTTCTGAAACAGATGTGTTTTCACTTTTTTAAAGTCTTCTTGAAATAATTTTTCGAGGTCAATTAACTTCAGGGCATCATTACATTTGTTTGGAATTGTTGTCAAAAACATTTTGGAAACTTCGATAGAGGCTTTATATTGTTCTTTTGTGTTATATATACACATCGACATCACATCATTACAACATTGATCTTTTTCTTCGAATGGGGTTCAATACTCTACAAAAACGATTTGTATTTACCGTGCTCTAAAATGAAAAAGTTATTTAATCAAAATATATATCATATACTTCTCAGTAGCAAGGCTTTTAGATTAAGAGTTAGCGAAAAAGTTTTTATAAAAAATAATGGTTTAAGGAAGCCGCAGTTATAAAAGGACAGCATATGCCAAAATTTACAAAAGAGATGCAGGGAAACTGGACAGATAAAGGGGAGGTTTAGGTACCCATAAACCGGTTAAACCCAACCGCTGAATTTTGCTAGTGCCGGTACCAAAAGCGGCTGTCCCGAGTTTCTATCGTTGTTTATGTTTGTTCTTAGTTTGGTTGTGTTTTTCCTGTGTAGTTCCCTGGCAGATTGTGGCATGTGACTGTAATTTTCAGCCATTGTAGATGTTTCCTGTAATCCCCTTTATTTCAGAAATGTATAGATCATATTTCTAGGGCTTCGACCATCCTTTAAAAAAACAGAGAAAGGAGACCCACTGACCTGAATTAAAATTGACCTTTGCAGTAATCCTGCGCGATCATAAACACTATCATTAGATTCAACGAATCTCCCAGCAATAAGTCTTTAATTCGGGTCAATATTCATGCCATCTCAAATAAGATTTCATGGTTTAAGGAATATAAAATTGTTCAGATACTTAATGAAAAAAACATTTAATTTCCTCAAAGATCTTAAAAGTAAACAAAAATATTAAGCTCGCTTCGTCAAGTAAGTTCTTTATTTTACTCACACCAACCGTCAAGTCTTGGTGAACACTACAGCCGACACCCCAAGCGTCGATGAAACTGTCCACTGTCACTTTGACGAAAGCTTAGAAAAGCCTCCTCTCAAAAAGATTTAATTTGTTTCTACAACTGTCACTAGTGATGGGTTCCAAAAGGACACATATATTCAAACTTTCTTCCGACATCTCCCTCTGAAAGCCTTTTTTGCCAATAAGTCTGAAGAAGATTTGGGGAACAATAAAGACAATCTCGATTGTTGTCAATTAAACCATAAACTTTGTAAATTCACGCCTAAGGCTCCCCAGTTTCCTATACTAAAAATAAATGTTTTACTGCCTGCCTTTGACAGATTCAATCACTCAAAACCTAACCCCTAAAAACGTAAGGTAACCAGTGACGATCGGGCAGCGCTACGAGGAATAAAACAAAAAGGAAAATATTGGATATCAGAACATATGTCGAAGAGGGGAAAAAACTTAATTTTACAATAAATTTAATCAAAATAATAGTAAAGAATATTTTTTAAAAATGGTCAAAAGTACAGTCTTCGAGGTAATCAAAAATGAAATTTTGCCCGTAGAAGCTAAAAACCTGGTTGTTTTACAACCCCGTGCTTCTCGATTATATATTTGTACCTTCAAACTCAAGAAGACCTATCATTTCGGCCTGTAATTGCCCAACATAACCAATTTCAAGCTTCGTGCGTGAAATGTGCATCTACCCGCAAAGAAACCATTTATGCTTTGATAATTTTGGAAGACACCACTTTTGTTCGCAAAATCACTCGTATTTTCACCATGGACATTACTGCTCTAAATCAGCATACCAAACAACGAGGCCATTAAGGCAGTACTTTTTTTGCTCGATAAGAGGCCAAATCATTATTTCAACACTGACATATTAATACTAACAGAGCTTGTATTTAATCACAACACTTATCAGTTTAACAGAGATTTCTTTTCCCAGACTGGAAGGATTGCCATGTGAACTAGGACGGTGCTTAGCAAAATAACTTTGCCTGTGAGTTATCTCTAGGAAAGGTGTTCTCCGAGTTCCAAGGACCTATTCCGAACCTTTACAAGTGTTATATTGATGACGTGTTTAGGCCGTCATCAGATTTGGAGCAAGAATTGAAATCATTTGTTGATTTCGTATCCATATATCATCTCGCCATCATATATATCTTTACCATCAACGAGTCGGAGCTTTTTTTCTCAAAATAATTTGCCAAAAATTTAGGACAAAGCCATTAGAACATCTGTATTTTATAAACCCACAAATGCTCGGTGTTATCTCAACTACAATTCTTGTCATCCCGTGTCCTGCAGAATTGCCATTCCGAAGTCTCAATATATGAGACTTCGTTGTCCTTGCAGTGACAATACTGATTTCAGGGTCCAACGAGACGATATCCCAAAAGCGTTCATTACAGGGTTCTGGAGTCAGTCTATGAATAAAATCGTAATAAAACACTAATAACCTAAATTCAACAAGGCAAATAATGATGGTGTTCCTCTGGTGCTTTACAAAGATACATATAATGTTGCCCTCCGGAAACCCTCTAGAAGAATTTCAAGTCCATTGTCCTTGCTGACACAAAAATGGGCGATATTTTTCGATCCAAACCTATTTCTACCTTTTGGGAAGGAAAAAATTTGAGGCATCATTTAGTTGGCAATTCATTTGAATCCAAAAGACATATCAGTCAAACTGTCTACAGGGGAACAAGAAAGTGCAATAGCCCCTGATATTATACCTGACCCTGTTCATCTTTACCATCCAAACCATATTCACCTGCATACCTGAGAACTTCGTCTATGTCATTGAGTGCATTTGGTGTGGCAAACTATATGTTGGTGACCGATTTTCGGAATACTGAGAGCTATCTATTTTCTTTGAACTTTGAAACCTCTGGGCTTGAACATCAAGAAAATCTAGTATCAGTTATGTATAGTCTTACATGAGCTTGTCATATCATTTGTTTTTATTATCAGATTCTTCAAAAGATTTGGTACATTTTTTCCACATCCGCGGATTTTTTTGGGTTTTTTTTTGGTTTGTTTTTTTTAATTCTTGTCCTCGCCACTGATTTTGCCATTGTGTCCTGTCCTTACTCAAAATTGTTTCCCTTCTTGGCCCAATAATTGTGAATCTTTTCAAGATCGGCAAGTATTGTCAATATTCTCGGCTTGCTGCACATCAATCTCACCTGGGTTTTAGCTTTCATAGTTCATCTTACATGTCTACACGCATTTTTATAATTTTTACTTTTCCCTTGACAAAGACATTATATATGGATATTTTGGGAATTTAATCCTGTTTTTATGTTTTAATTTCAGATGTTGTCTTATTTCTAATTTGACTTGGCCCAATTTTGGTGGTTTACCATTTCTCTGACTGTTGTACTTTTGTATTTAATAACAACCTCGCAGCACTTATTTTGTTTATCAAAAAAAATTGTATTATGTACTTTGAAGACGTGGAAGTCCAATAAACAAATAGGATCAAAAAGCCGTTTCAAAAGGGTCAGGAAATAGATAATGTTTTGAAAAAAAAATTACCTGTTAAAAATGGTTTGTATAAGGACAGTTACGTGCACGTCAAATGTTTGGTTGGCCAGTAGAAAATAATCACAACCAATAATATACATAACATTTTTAAATAGTGCACATGAAACCATTTTTTAGTTAAAGAACGTGCTTTGCTAGTTTCCGAACTAAAAGGACAAGTCAAGACACCTAGCGCTTACATTGTCTAGTATCCTTATAATAACAGGGAGTTAATGGAGTAACACTCTTTAAGAGCTAATAACAAGGTGAAATTATAATGAATTTATTGTATATGTTCACTCTATTACGTAGCATTATTGTAGTATATTCTTCATCTGTCATCACATTTTATGATGGAAAACGAAAAATTTGCAGTCTGTATTGTCTTTTATTATATACTTAGTTAAAATATGATTAAAATTTAAACCCTCGATAAAACCAGATGATTGACTACGCGGGCTGATATGACATCGTTATCAACTGCTCCCGGAAATTGTCGCATGCCATTCCGTCACAACTCTGAAGCTTTATCATACGCAAGATCGTGTTTTTCCGTAAAAACGATAAACATTACACACGATATCGTTATATCAAATCAAGTATAATAACCAAAAATACATGTACTAATACTGCCTTTTATAAATATTTTACGAAAGGATATGGAGTAAATGAACATGAGCCCATAACACATATGTGTTAACTCCAACGCAATAATTTTAATGAGCTGCATGGCCATGAATATATATATGAATATGAATATATTTTCCAGCTGAAAATTTCTTTATCAGTTGAAATATATGATAAAAAATATCATTCCATGTAATTTTTCATATCATATTCCTCATCAGCCCTCGGTCATTAAAATCATCCCTCCAGCCTAATGACTCTCGGGCTGATATAACGACCTGTGGTTGATAAAGTGATAAGGGTTAGATATGAAAAATGCCATTTAATAATCTATAATTGTCATTGTTATTGATTGGATTGGGTTGAAAATTTTACGATTATTTGTTGCCTTGTTTATCTTATGAACTAAGCTTGTCATCAACATCTTACTTTGCATGTAGGCGCACCTGGGGCTGGAGCTCCAAAGAAAATTGGGTCTTTTTACCTATATTTTCTGCTTAAATTTACATCCAAGCTCATATATATCTGAGTAACTGTACATGGAAGAATCATCTAACCTGCATCGCAGATGGTAGGTCAGCATGAAGACAAAATTAGGTTTGACTTGCATTTGCCACTTGATTTTTTTTATATTTTTGGGCGAGATCAGATTTCAGTCACTGTATATGGTATGATTATCTAACATTGTATGCATGCATCTCTAATGGTAGGTCACCATCCAGGAAAAACTAGGACCGTATGACCTACTCTTGGACAAGAGGCTCTCAAGAGCCTGTATCGCTCACCTGGACCATGGCTGCCATAGATAAAAGGCATTTCCAATAGGAAAAAATAAAAAATAACATTTAGCAGAATACTTTTTTTTCTAAAATTACAGTATTCTTGTTTGGTTTCCATGGCAACCGAAAGATCCACCATCCATTACAACCCATAACAGAACACCATTCAATAAAAATTTGGGCAGGGGTTCCCCTTATAATTAAAGTAATACATAGTGCTGAAATTAAAACATGCAGACCACTTTTCAAATAAAAATTCAAAAATTTGGGCAGAGGTTCCCCTTAAAATCAATAGGGCCAATGTAAAAACTATGTTCCAGATGGGGGCCATCTTGGATGAGGCATGGACCTACCAGATACATTTTTTGGGTGGTTCCACCTAAGGACCATTGTGGCTTAGATTGGTTCTAATTGGACTAGTAGTTTCTGAGAAGAAGATCTTTGATTGTTATATTCCATAGGGTCCAATGTTAAAACTATGTTCCCCGCTGGCAGCCATCTTGGATGAGGTACAGACCTGTCGGATACCTTTTTCGGAAGGGACCATCCAAGGACCACTGTGACTAAGTTTGGTTATAATTGGACTGGTAGTTTCTGAGAAGAAGATCTTTGAATGTCTTTTCCATAGGGTCAAATGTTTAAACTATGTTCCCCGCTGGCAGCCATCTTGGATTAGGTACGGACCTGTTGGATACCTTTTTGGAAGGGACCATCTTAGGACCATTGTGACTAAGTTTGGTTATAATTGGACNNCCATAGGGTCCAATGTTAAAACTATGTTCCCCGCTGGCGGCCATCTTGGATTAGGTACGGACCTGTTGGATACCTTTTTTGGAAGGGACCATCTAAGGACCATTGTGACTAAGTTTTGCTATAATTAGACTGGTAGTTTCTGAGAAGAAGATCTTTGAATATGTTTACCCATAGGGTCCAATGTTAAAACTATGTTCCCCGCTGGCGGCCATCTTGGATTAGGTTTGGAAGGGACCATCTAAGGACCATTGTGACTAAGTTTGTTTATAATTGGACTGGTAGTTTTTGAGAAGATCTTTGAATGTGTTTACCCAGAGGGTCCAATGTTAAAACTATGTTCCCCGCTGGCGGCCATTTTGGATAAGGTACGGAACTGTCGGATACCTTTTTTGGAAGGGACCATCTAAGGACCATTGTGACTAAGTTTGGTTATAATTGGACTGGTAGTTTCTGAGAAGAAGATCTTTGAATGTCTTTCCAACAGGGTCCAATGTTAAATCTATGTTCCCCGCTGGCGGCCATCTTGGATTAGGCACGGACCTGCCGGATACCTTTTTTGGATGGGACCATCTAAGGACCATTGTGACTAAGTTTGGTTATAATTGGACTGGTAGTTTCTAAGAAGATCTTTGAATGTCTTTCCCATTGGGTCCTCCCGGCACCTGAAAAGGTTTTCAGGGGCTTTGGCTACAGAGCTGCCGGGCGCGTCCCCAGGTGGTGGATAGGGGAATGCCCTGTCTTTGCGGGGTAGTCAGGTCATAATACGGAAAGCCTGACCGCGAACCATTGTAGCCAAACTGTATGGAAAAAACGCCACGCTCCATGCAGTATAAAGACCCCTTCTATATTTCTCTAAAGAGAGCAGACGCACTGGGTGTCGTATAGAAGGCTAAATTTCCTGCCCCTACCCATTTCTCCCCTTTTCCAGTGGCAATCAAAAGTCGTTGCCCCGGTTGTCCCTTCCACCTTTATTTCTTTCTTCTTTTACTTACAATTTGTTTTGAATTGATTAACTTGTTCTCGTCCTGATATAGCTGAAATATTGCTCATTGGACGTTAAACTCTAACTAATCAATCAATCAA
>MJUU01054014.1:5554-17315 GCA_002080025.1 Modiolus philippinarum | reverse complement strand
ATGTTAAAACTATGTTCCCCGCTGGCGGCCATCTTGGATTAGGTACGGACATGCCGGATACAATTTTTAAAGGGGACCACCCAAGGACTATTGTGACCAAGTTTGGTTCCAATTGGCCCAGTGGTTTCAGAGGAGAAGATCTTTGAATGAAAAGTTTACGCCGGACGGACGGACGACGGACGCCAAGTGATGGCAAAAGCTCACCCTGGCATAGCCAGGTGAGCTAAAATGATGCAATTGCCGTTATGGTAAATCCTACCAATATCAATCATCGTCATTACGTCATTGTGGTGGATACAAAAATTCGACTGAAAAGGCCAGCTACAAAATAATTTTAATGCTGCATCGTCACATTTGAAAACAAAAAATGGCTATTTTTCCCATCATGTGTGTGGCGTTTTTTTTTCTTGAAAAAAAGAGAGTATATAAATGCACTGAATGCAATAGGACTTTTTCTCTGAATATCGAGTTTTGCTAGGCACGGGTGTCTTTAAAATGATGCTTACGTTTTGTCTACACTAGTTCTGTAATTTAATGAGGAAGACATGATATATGTCTTTTTTTTGATGTTCATTTTTATTTCATTATTTTGTTTATTTGTTGAATTATCAGGTATTATGTCTATCATGTTTTATAATAAATAACGGCATGTTTTCGTTGGTAAATCTTTTGATACACCTTTGTCACTTTCTGTTTTATTACTTTGTTACTGATATCCTCATTGGGTAATAAAAAACAGTGTGGTCGAAGTGCGACACCAGAATTTCCTTATCAACGTGAATGATGTTCAATTTGTATAGAGACTACTCGATTAAGTGCCTTATTTACGACAATGTGTAACTTATTACAGTCAATTTGTTATTGAATTAAATAAAGAACTTAATAGAGTCGCATCTATAGAAATTAGATGCCATTGACATTAATAAGGAGTCTTGCGTCGCCCTTCGGCTTCAGTTATAAAGATGTGTCTTTAAGCGGACAGATGCTTTTGAAAAGTTGCAAATATTCGTAATACAGTGAAGATGTTCACCACTTCTGGACGCATTTTACAACATCTACAATGTCTTAACTTGTTGTAAGTCTCATTCTATTGTAAAAGCTTGTTTAATATCAACAAATATTTACTATCCACAGAAATTTGATAGTAATTGGGTGTTTGTTTAAGTTAACACAGTTAATGGAAAAGTACGCACCGTACACACAAATCTACGGAATGTACTGAAAGTTGAACCTTATGTTTCTGTGCAATATCGACTGTCGATGGTAAATAATCCAAGTCTTGTGCAACCCGGAACGTAAAGGTTGTTCATATTTACTCTGAAGATGTGCATCTCTGTTCTACAGTCGATTTTCATACTTTTAAAGACGGTTGTATTATAGCAATGCAAAGGAATCAGCGTCTGAGAAATGCATGACTTTGATTTTAGTGGACAGAAAATCACTAAATAGTAGTGCAATGCCTTTGCATAGCTGTAAGCTACCATCATAATTTCAGGTTCTTGACCGCAAAGTTTCATAGAACAAGATATGTTGAATATACGCTGAGCCAGGTCCAGACACATGTGGAAAAATCAGTCGTTTTTTCATTCATGAGGTAATGATAATATATTAGGTCAATGGCGTCATAATACATAATTTAAGAATCAAGTTTTAAAACGTCAACAGACTAATTCGTAATTTATGTTCGGCCTCAGAAAAAAGCTTTCTGCCAACTATAGGTCAATGGTGTGTCCTGATATTAAGATTAAATAGCTGGGACGTCCGTGTTTGTCTATGAAGTGCCATTTGATTTTGAGAGACTCAACACAAAAAGAAAAATATCAGGGACATGTTCACACAATGTCAAGATGTCAAATCATTGAACTTGGGTCCCATCGACATACATAATTAAAGATTTGCAATGATGTAAGTAGTTCCTTTAATCCAGAACTTTTTATGGAGACGATTGAGTGTGCCAATGCCATTTTCCTGCACATACGGGGGTAGAAGACTCATAAAAATAATTTAATTACATTGAGTGGTACAGCGAGGGGAAACAAACTGTTAATTATTAGTAACCTTATTCACCATGGTACATACTAAAAAATGGCAAAATATGTGGGGAAGTATAGAAGTATAAAAGATTTTGCAAAAGAACTGGGTAATAAAGTTGGCAAGATTTGAACAAGACAGAGTAGAAAGGATGGTCATGCAGAGCATAAGGATAGATAGCTTTTGTATGGCTTGTTTTTCAGCTTTGAACATTTAATATTTGGGAACACGATTGTAACCCTCCCAGCAAAAGTTGGCATAATTTATGTTGCAGTCCCCCACTGACTTAATCAATTCTTACCAATAACTTAGCTCTGCCTGCATTTTAAAAAAGGGAAATGGAGAATTGATTAACCATTCTCTCTTACCACCCTCCCAATGAATAACTTTTTTTTTAAATCAGCTATTGTCATGAATCACAGCCTGAAGACTGATTTTATGTTCAGTCCTGGCCGTTATAATCTGACATTCTTTTCTGTCAAATTAGTTAATCCGGTACACACAAAGATAAACAAATATCACATGATAATTATATAAAAAGTACCAGTGGTTTCTTTAGAGTTGCTAAAAATTGAAAGTCAAATTTGTGTTTACCTCATTTGGTTTTATCTGCACTGATGAGACATAAGTTGTCGAAATGCGCATATGCAGAAAAATAAATTAACAGTATTAAACTTCGGTATTTTGTTATTTATTACCACTGGGCCGATGCCTCTGCTGGTGGACTGTTAGTCCCCGAGGGTATTCACCAACCCAGTAGTCAGTACTTCGGTGCTGAGCCGAAAACCGATTTTATTAAAACTTGCAATATCTAAATTTTACAAAATTTTGTTTAAAACTAAGGAGCATCTCCCTCATGCAAAGCTCTGTCCTTAGCTGAGTTTTGGCTTTTCTATTTAGATCCTTTTGGTTATTTGTTCTCCATCAGCTTTTACATGTTTTACGTTAATGGACTTCCAAATGTTTGGTTTTATCTACACTGATGAGACATAAGTTGTCGAAATGCGCATATGCAGAAAAATAAATTAACAGTATTAAACTTCGGTATTTTGTTATTTGTGACACTAGAACCAATTGCATGAACCTAAAATATAAAGGATCGATGAATAAATGGAAATTTTTAGATATTTATATTTGTATTTTTTTGTAAGTTATTTATTTTCTAAAAACCCACCTGACCACATTTAGAAATTTAGTAAAATAGTTATATAGAACGCATAGAAAATTCCAAAGAATAAATTTTAGCTTAAAAAACAAGAATATTCAATGATAATGTCTCAAAGATACAAATATGAATGAATTGATGAATGTTTTACATGGAAAACTACTGAAGTACTTGGACCAAATAATGTGTTCACCATTCAAAACGGATTCACCTGCATTACCGAGAATGTTAGTAACCATTATCGATTGGCTAATCACAGCATCTCGGATAGGCGTGTGACTGTTCTTATGAAAACCAATGGAGCCATGAAACATAGACAAGAACTCGAACTGAGAGCTTTCCATCTTCTTGGAACTTTCACACATCGAGGCTTGAACATCAAGAGACTTTCGTTCCAGTAATGCACAGTTTAACACCAGTTTGTCGTACATGTATCACTGTATTTTGTTTGCATTTACTATCATTTCGTCATAACTTTCGGTCCATTTTTTTCACAATTCAGTATTTTTTGTATTTTCAATTCTTATCCTCGCCACTCATTTCCACTTTGTGTCATGTCCTTTCCTGCCCCTACCCATTATCGTTTCCTTACCCCCACTCCCCAACATTTCAAACAGCTTATTATGAATTTGTTCAATATCGGCTAGAATCGTCACCTTTATTGGCTCGCTGCACACCTATTCCATCTGGATTTTAGTTTTTACATTTTCTGTAGCGTGTTTACAAGTGTTTTTATTGTTACTTTCCCCTCGGAGAAGACATTTTATGTCGAAATATTGTGCATTTTCCCCAGTTTTATCTTTTTGAATAAGGACGTTTTCTTATTTTTGTTTTTAGTTTGACTTTGCCCTATTCTGGCGGTAACCATTCTTCTGACTGTTGTTTTTTTTAAATTAAGGAAATTCATGTGAAGTATAATATATTTTTTATATTATATGTGTGAGTTGGTTTTGGTTACCAGAGAACTCCCTGACAACAATTTTTTTGCAAGATTTCAAAACCCGAAATCTCAAATGAAGAGATTCAGTTAGCGTCAGAATTGTTCTTGAACATATACATAGAAGACTTTCCAAACGTCCAGATCAATAGTTGTATATATGTGCATCTCATCCGCTTTTCACATCATTGTTTGGATCCACAGGAGAGGTATTGCCTGACGGTTGGAGAAACTCAACGTTGAACTACAAAGAGGACCTTCAAAAATACGGTTATACTTGCTTTTCAAGAATCGGTGTAATGACTTAATACCGAAGTTACTGTGCATTTAAGTTCTTCATATGCGCATTTCGACAACTTATGTCTCTTCAGTGCAGATAAAATCTAAACGTAAATGATATGTGGATTTTGAAATACTCCAAAGATCTCCTTGACATCTTAAACTCTAGACCATTATCACGCTGTAACAGCATTAAAATTTTCTACCTCTCCACACTTTACACTACCATTCTTCATGAACAACTAAAATCTCGGCTGAAAGGTTTAATTCACAGATGTTTCTCACGTAAGAACGGTGAACGAAATATAGGCACATTGTTGTAGGTAGAGAACAAGCCTATTTTGTGAAAAATGACTCCGAATCGGAGAAAAAATATGCAGAGGAAGAAGTGATAAAAATGTTAGTTTCTGATCGACAATATATTTGTCCAGTTTGGAGGACTTGTTTTTCAAAAGTCTATCAGAATTCCTTTAGGCAAAAACTGTGAAACTCTCCTAGCCGAACTGTTTCTACACTCTTATGAGGCCGTATCCATGACCAGAAAAGAAATGGATTTAGCGTTGATCGACATTTAGCAAATAATTAAGCTCAAACCGTTGCTAGGGACCGTCTTTAACTTTCCATGAGGATTGTTGGAGGCCTCATGGTTACTTCAAGATGAAGAACAACAATAAAAGCGTTGATCCTTTGCTTGGTTCTACCAAGTATTTGTAGAGACTATGTTTCATGTGCATTTACTCCATATCCCTTCATTGTTTAATTATAGGTACCAAAAGCTCAACTTTCTGTATCCCGTTTTCCTACAGTATAATAAACATGCAAATATAATAAACATGCGAATAAAACCCGTTACAGGTAGACTATTTACTCAATGACCACTATCTTTGAAACGAAAAGCATTTAACAAAACGTAATTTAGAAACATATGACGGTATCACAACTGAAAGTGGACATTTTCAGCTAGATTCACGTCTTCCCGGATTTGACTACCGATTTTGACATTTTCCTAGATTGACTCACTCACAGTGTGACGGGTGCTTTAACAGAGCAGGACATGATTACCCTTCCGGAGCACCTAATGTAACTCTCAGTTTCACTGGAGTTCACACTGTGAATGCCTTTGTTTTGAGTGTTGTGACTTCCATTTCTATGCTTTGTATCTGTCTAACGTCATTGTTTTCTGTGTCTAACGTCATTGTTTTCTTTGTCCTTGTTTTGGCCATGTCTTTGGACTTCGAATTTTGTAAATTCCACTTTTTTGTTCCTTCGGTATTCTACTGCTGTTGTTTCGAAAGATGTGACAAAGAGCGCTCGCCGCTAAACTACCGGCTAGCTCAAGGATCGTAGTCTGCTTGAAAAACAATGTCGCAATACGGCTGAAAAATCAAACTCAAAACTCCCCGGAGGGTTTGGTAAAGAGTCGTCATGTATTTCAGGAGAAATGGGCGGAATCAGAAGACTTTATTAAACCTTTGTTACAAAAAAATTGGCATTTGTTAACGTACAACAGCAAATGTGATGATAGAATAATTAAATTTCCGATGTTAATAAAGCAGTGTTTGGGTTGTTCAAGAAACATTTTCAAAGATAGGAAACTGGTTCCTGGTCCACGTTACCCAGTCGAAGTATGGAGAGTTGAAGTCTGCACATCTCGGTGTAACATTCCCAAATGTGACAATGAAAAACACTTCGTATATTGTCTAAGAAAGTGAATATTGGATAAAGTTTAACACTTTATGAAAATTCCCAAGCTTTAACGTGCATTATTGGTTTTTTTATTATAAGTTTAAAGCTTTTTTTCTATTTTTTCAGCGAAGAAAAATGAGCGATTATTTGTTACCCATCAAAAAGGTAAGATTGAAAGAAAACATAGAAATCAAAACAGGTTTTAGGGATGGCAACACACAAAATCATAATAAAAGTCCAAGTTGAGTTATTTGAAAACTCATTCTCAAAAGAAATTTACAACACAAAATGTATGAAATGCATCAAAAGTTCAAATTCAAATACTATATGTGTATAACTTTCATAATACAAAAATACCGAAGTTGCATAAAAACAGTCATTTTCGTTATGCTGTATTCATGTTTTAAGGAGTAACCTCTCCTCAGCAGCATTTCAATCAAATAATATGGAAAGTCATTATCCAAAATTAGTCTTAAATATATCGAAACAGGAAGCCAAATCCAGTACCAAGTACATCTACCCAGCGCCTTACACGATAAATGGTTTGATTCCGACCTCAGTTCTACCTATGAATTCAGAAGCAGATCGTTAAGAGTATTGTTGTTCAAAGCTCAGTTCTGAGACTTTCATAATACAAAAACCATAAAGGAACAAAAAAATAATAATGTCAAGATAACAGTAAACACCTACAATATCCGAAAATTTGAACCATATGCCACAATCCATAGTGGAACTGACCGAAAATTTGAACCATATGCCACAATCCATACGGGAACTGCACTCGCAAAAACAAATTATAGACGAGAGACAAACGTAAATAACGATAGGAATTCGTGAAGCTGAACTTGGTACCGGTGTTACATACTAGTCTTTCCCCCATACCAGGATTTCCCCCCGGAAAAATGAGTATATACTCAGATTCCCCCCGGAAAATCTAGTATATACTTGATTTTCCCCCGGGGAAAAATTAGTAAATACTGAAGTTTCCCCCTACGGAAAATCTGGTATGTGTATACACATACTAGTTTTTCCTCCGTACTAGAACTTCCCCTTTATGAAGAGGAACTTTGCAAATTGCAGTTAAGGTAACGATGTCGACTTCATCTTTCATCTAATAAGGAAACATTTCAAAGAAAGCAAGGTAGTAGAGAACAAGTTTACTCAAATGGACAAAATGATTAGCAAAGAAAGCATATTTAAGACTAGAAAACTGTGAGCAAAGTTCACTAATGTATAGCCCCTCGCTCCCCCATTTTACTCAAGAAAAAAATTCAACAGCAAAAAAAAAATCAAGTCGTATTAAATTTTTAAATAGCTAGTGCTGAATGGTTATATATCCACTGAACATTCTGTAAAATTTCATTGAATTTTACCAAGTGGTCTAGGAGGAGTTGTACGCCTATTGCGGACGGAATAGCGAACGGACAGACGAACGGACGAACTGCCGCCATGATCATTATATACCGCCCGCTAAAGCGGGGGTATAGTAAAGGGACGTGTATACTTTTAAAAATCAGCCCAACAGTATCTGATCTACAAATAAATATGAATGTGGTGTAAGGGCTTACAGATTTTTTTTATGTACCAAGTATTTATATCAGCTGCATATAAAAATATAAATGTACTTAGAATCGTGTTCATCTAGATCTCCGCCGAATTTGAGAATGTTTGTTTTTGCAGGTTTAAAAAATAATTAAATTTAAGGGTATATTGTAAGAATCGAAACGGAGTTAGAATTGGAACACGAAATCGCATCCCCAACTGAGGGGTTTAGTAAGAAATCGAAATTACCCCCAAAACAGGTTCCACTATTCATATCGTTACATGGAGGTATAACAAATCTACCCAAAAGAGTTGTCAAGAGCCGAAGTCCATGAGACAAAAAGAAAAATCAGGTGGAACCTCTAACCTCGTAAGGTTGGGCCCTTATATATATTTTCACAGGATGAGAAAAAGCGTCAAAATTTGAGAAATGTGAAAATTTTAAACTTTCTTTTGGTCAAGGGAAATACCAAATTTCAAATAGGATCTAAAAAGAGAAGCCGGATGGGATGGCTTTAATCAATTTGTATTTATTTTTGTCGTTTTATAAAAGTTATATTTTAAGTGTCCTTTTTTTTTCTTTCTGTCTTTTTTCTTCTTTCTTGTTTTTTAAATCGTAGTAAAATTTCCCAAAATGGAAAACAAAATGATGTTTAAAATGTCGGAAACGCCATTGGTAAAATAGATGACACCTTATTGATAACGGACACATATATCAGTATTTGCCAAAACAGATATATCAATGTTCCTCTGAAGTTGAGGTAGGAAAAGTGAACCATGCCTATTATTCCGGAAGGGATTAGATTTGAAATTTCCCCTTGAAAAAATGGCAAAGAGATAACTGGCTATGTAAAATCGGCTTCTACTCATAATTCCAATGTTGCAATCAAGCAGAGGTACATAAGACACCATTTAATAACCATTCGAAGTTCTTCTGAAATTACTTGGCAAACGAGAACGAAATTCAGGTACAAAAGTGCTATCTGTCAGGTCTAGTTTACATCCAATGTGGCCATCTAAAGGGGTCATAATTTAAAATAAAAACTTTTATAAAAATCGATTTCAAGGCTTATTTTTAAAACACATTGCCTATTGATTAATCGGCAACAGTCCTTTCATGTTGAATGAAAATCTTGTGAAAAAAGCATCATTGAAATAAAAGTTCTTTCATAGCGCGGACCTCAACGAGAGCACCATATCATATAATTGTCAGTTGATATAATTAACAATCATTACAGAGAATCTATTTATACATCTATATAAGAATTTCCGAAAATTGGTCGAACGTATATTTTCCGATTATGGGCTTGTGATTATAGTGGACTAGCTTCACTCTAGTTATTTCATCATACGCAATAGCAATATCTTTTGTAGCTAGCCAATACAGAATAAATATTAAATGAGACATTTTCGAAGTCGTTGTATTAAACAGAAAAATCCATTTATTTGTGATTATCGTATTAATTCAAGTAAAAAATTCACGTTTCATGCATTTGTATTGGAATTATTACACGTTATATGTTTTATAATAATGTTTACATTATTTTTGCATATGCAGTGAATATATTTAGTATATAGCCAAGGGGAAATTCCAGTATGAATTCGAACAAAGAGGGAAAATCCAGTATATACTCAATTTTCTCCCCTCAAATTTAGGGGAGAAAAATGAGTATATACTGATTTTTCCGGGCGGAAAGACCAGTATATACTCATCTTTCCGGGGGGAAGAATGAGTAGGGGGAAAATCTAGTATGTGACACCGGCACTAGCAAAAGCTAGCGGTAGCGTTAAATCGGGTTATGGGTACCTAAAGCCATTAAATTGTATGAATACTTAACTGAAAAAACAAAACGAAGACGAAATTTGTACTAAAGAAAGAGCGAAGCAGTACGAAAAAAAATAAATTCTCCCACACATGACCTTTACAATGAAATTGCAAATTTACAAACTCAAATTTAAAAAGACAAAAAGGAAAATACTGTGCTTTTTACTACTTACACTGTGGAAAATTCGAAATTAAATGCCAACATTGAATTTGTAAAGAGTAACTTTATAAACCGTCTTTGAATACATTTTAAAGTTATGGCAGGGCAACTGTGATCTGCAATTAAATAATGAACTGCATGGAATACAGTCAGACGTAGGTAAACAAGTTGGTTCCTACGGTAAAAACCGTAGGAAACAGGTAGTGTTGACCCGATGTCGTATAAGACACACTAGAATAACACATAGTTTTATACTGAACAGTGTTGACCGACCTGAATGTATTCCATGCAATTGTCCTTATACAATTCAACAGGTTTTAATTGAATGTGTAGATGTTGCCGATATCAGTCGTGATTTATATTCTGAAGATTGTTTTAAAGACCTATTTACAAATGTCGCTGGAGACAAAATCGTTCAATTTTTAAAAGAAATCAATTTACTAATTAAGAATTAAGCGGATTTATCTTAAACTTTCTAATAGTGTAACAGTTAGTCTGACATTTCTTCTATGATGATTTTTATATTTTACACACTTGTTTTACTTGTATAAAGCTCTAATGGTTTTATATTGATATTTTATATATTTATTATAATCATGCAATTTTACTTAGCAGTTCTCGCCACAATATAGTTGAAATATTGCTGGAGTTGGCGTAAAACTTCAATTAATTTATAAACTGTGGAAAGAAAATAGGTAAAATGTAGAAAAAAAAAACAAACACAAACAAAAATTATCAGTCTTAAAAGAAAGTTTTCAGAAGGCGTTATGGTTTGCAGATTCTTTCGAGGTAACATTTAGTGCCTTAATTGCTTGTGATGAACAAGGGGAGACATGTGACTCGCTATCAAAACAGAATTTTAGTTTCGAAAAATTACCCAAAGAACAAAGAAAACATTCATTCATTTGGCATTTCTGATGGAGCTTACCATGATCTAATCTTACAAAACGAAAACATGATAAAATGTTACTTAATCAAACAATGTAGAGATGAAATGAATAATTCTTGTACAATTCCAAAAGCACCTGGAGATGCATCAGGTGCCAAACTCTCTGTGCAATACACAATCAATCAGCTACTCTTGAATATGAGTAACACGGATGAACTTGAGTAATCCATTCAATACAAATTTGCTGATGTTGCTTACATATCTTGGATTTCGAGTTTCTTAGTTTTTTTCTCTGAATCTGTTGGGTGATAATGATATGTTCTCTGGTCATGGGCAACAATGATACAGTAAATGCATCGGAAAATTATATATGCATCTCGGAATCATTTTCGATATATTTTCTGAAATAAATGAAATAATAGGTACCAATATAAATGGTCAAATACCATTTAAATGTATAAATGGGAAAAAGTATCACTCAGAACTCTTCTAAAGTGGCCATTTGAAGTTTTTGTAAACTGCTCTCCAATTAAATGCTGCAACCGCATTTCCTGTCTATACTGTAAAAGAGGCGCTACTCTATTTTAATACGCCAATTTCTGACAAAGTACTAAAATAGAACTATTAAAATAGTGCCTTTTAATTTGTAGTAACTCCAGCCAATTGGTACATGTTATAATCAAAAAGAGCATAGAGTATTACTAAGTGAATGGTGGAGAGCAAAGAACAGTTGAGAAAAGATATTTTTAAGTTGCATAACAAGTTAGAACGGATCGAATGAAATACAACACAAAAACCGAAAATTCTCTGTTGCCAATATGAACAAAATTAACCCAAACGTTTCAATTGAATTTTATTTTCTTATTTGGTGACCCTCTTGTTGCTGAAACATTGACAAACCTCCAGGAAAAATACGTCATAGTACCTGCAGACAAAGCTTCTAACAATATTGTGTTTGTATGCAAGAAACACTATTTTAACTGTCTTGTTAAGGAGATGGGTATTGACACTTCATCTGGCAATTCTACTTATTCCCCAACTACATTATCAAGGGACGAGATAATAACAAATCACACTTCTGCGTTAGCATCATTCGGTATCAAAGTGGATGAGAATAACAGTTATCTCCCTTATATTTACTGGGTGCCTAAGCTTCACAACAATCCCTACAAACAGAGATTCATTGCAGGATCTGCCAGATGCACTACTAAGCCATTATCCAAACTCCTTTCCACTTTATTGACTGA
>MJUU01054010.1:3009-16784 GCA_002080025.1 Modiolus philippinarum | reverse complement strand
ATTGTTAGTCACTATATGTACTAGATCATATTGCACCGCCATTTTGATATGACAATTTTTATAGGAGTTATGGGACTTTGACGATTTTTAGCAATACTATACAAATGGAGATCTTGTGGACGCAACTCCTCGGAAACCGTGTATTAGATTTTGTTCAAATTTTGTAGGATTGTTAGTCGCTATATGTCTTAGATCATATTGCACGGCCATTTTGATTCGTCAATTTTTATAGGAGTTATGGGACTTTGACGATTTTTAGCAATACTACACAAATGGAGATCTTGTGGACGCAACTCCTCAGAAACCATTTATTGGTTTTTGTTCAAAATTTGTAGGATTATTATTCACTACAAGTACTATATCATTTCGCACCGCCATTTTCATACATGAAATTTTGTAGGAGTTGTTGGACTTTGAGCATTTTCGTATGTTTTTCACTATATCTCAAAAACTATTATCACTAGCTTCATGAAATCTAAAAGGAACTTTGTGGGTCATATAATACCAAATTCTAAAGCATTTGAAGATTCAGTTCTTCTATGGTTGCCATGGAAACCAAACCAAAAAATTAAAATTTTGATAAAATTATATGTCGTGATTTCAGCAGTATGCATACCTACATTATAAGGGGGACCCCTGCTCAAATTTTTTTTGAAAGGGGTCTAAAATGCATTGCAGTGGATTGAGGACCTTATGGTTGCCATAGAAACCTATCCATACAGTTCTAATTTTGAGAAAAATGCTGATATTTATTAAATTATGTTCTCCGTTTTAAATTATGTTTTGATTTTAGCAGTATGTGTAACATTCAGTTTAAGGGGAAACCCTGCTCAAATTTTTTTGTCCCCTGCCGCACCGCGACGGTGGGACCTAGTGTGTGAACATTTGCCACCATATGNACTTAAATTACAAGAATACTGTTTTGATATTGTTCACAAGAAAGGGGTGGAAAATAAGAATTGTGATGTTTTATCAAGAATGTGGGAAGGTTCAATAAACACCTCTGGATAATTATGTCATTGCATTTACATAATGTATAATGTATTTGCTCCTAACATTTAGTGTAGTTTAGCATGTTTTAGTATTAGATATATTTGGCAGTTTTAAGAAAAATTTTTCCATGGGAAAAATTTAGGATAAGGGGAAAGGAATGTGATAAACTGATTTTTGGTAAAATTTCAATTTGATTAATGGTAACAACTTTGTCTAGTTGCTTTGACAGATTTATTGATTTACATTTCGAACTATTCTGGTTCACTTGCAGTTTAATCACTTTGTTTATTTTGACTAGGGTTTTCCATACAGTTTGGTTCTAACATTTGTCAATTTTTATTACCTTTAATTACTTTTGCATGCATTAATGTAGGGATATAAAGAAAATATTTTAGATAGGGCAGTGAGTTAGGTAGTAGAGTTAGAGACTGGAAAGTGAACGTCCAGGAGCTGTGTGCTCATACATGTAGCTTAGTGCTGTCAGAACTCTGTGTGGAAAAACTATGTGAGGTCACAAGAATCCTGTGTGGAAAATACGTAGCTTAGTGCTGTCAGAACTCTGTGTGGAAAAACTTAATCCTGTGTGGAAAATACATTAACTGGACGGAATATAACTGTTCATCATTTGTTATTTTAATTCATACGATGTATATTTCATTGTTATCCTTTTATCCTAGTTAGAAATTAAACATCAAAGACTTTATAAGCCTTAGACTGTTTGTGTCCACGCTACTGGTTTTGACAATCGACTTTACTGCGGCGGCGGGGACATAGCTACGCGTAGCAATCTTGTTTAAACTTAATACTGATTAAACTTAGTTACTAAATAATTGTTTTGAAATCAGTATTCATGACCAAATAAACATTTTTCTTACATGAATTGTATTTTGAAAGTATTGCAATACCTACTAAGTTCCCTGTTGGTAAATAAAAAACTAATATTTTCAGACATAATAAAGCCAAAACTGAACTTGATGGTATTCTGTCACACCAAATACTAGATCAATATATGCAAGTGTTCAGGAAAAAAGTTTTGAAAACTGCTGTGAGTATTCAAATGCATGTCAAAATTCAGTGCAGCAGAATGAAATTGATCTTGACCTGTAACTCATGGTGGTTGACATTAATATCAGATATTAGACCAATATCTGTAAGCACGGTAAGGATTTACTGAAAAATTGATGGACCGACAAGGGCCCAACCTATAGTCCCCTTTAACTATGCTTGTTGGTTACATATTGATCATTGTTAATTCATCTTTTATTACGCAAATCAAGATCAAATGATAATTCCAAAAAAAAAAAATGAATGAAATTATGATGATAATTTTTTATTTATCACAGATAGCATTTTGGGCATTTCCACAAGATGAAAGTCATGTGAAAGTATTTTCAAGGTTGACTTTAACTTCACCTTATGAATGGAACAGTGGAGAAAGGAGGGTTACTAGTGGATTGATAAAGAAAATCACACAAGTTGGTAAGTCTTGGCTGCAATTTTTTGTCCCCTGCCGCAACACAGGCGGGGACAAAGAAATACCAGGCGTCTGTGCGTCCGTCTGTCTGTCCGTCCGTCTCACTTTCTTGTAAGTGCTCCCATGCATACAAATTATAACGGATTTTTATGAAATTTATACCAAATGTTTATATCACTAATACCTTGGTCAAGTTCGAAAATCAGCCTCGGTCGATATTTTTTTATGGAGTTATGGGACTTTGACGAAAATAACGACACGATTTTAGCCAAAAATTAACCTTGTAAGCGCTCTCATGGCTACAAATTTTGATGTATTCTCATGAAATTTATACCAAATGTTTATATCATTAATACCTTGGTTAAGTTTCAAAATCAGCCTTGGTCAATATTTTTTGACGGAGTTGTGGGACTTCGACGAAAATAATGACACTGTTTTAGCCAAAATTTGACCTTTTAAGCGCTCTCATGGCTACAAAGTTTAACAGATTTGCATGAAATTTATACCAAATGTTTACATCACTAATAGCTTGGTCAAGTTCAAAAATCAGCCTTGGTCGATACTTTTTGACTGAGTTATGGGACTTTGACGGAAATCATGACTCTGTTTTATCCAAAAATTGACCTTGTAAGCGCTCTCAAGCCTTCAAAAGATGACGGATTTTCATGAAATTTATACCAAATGTTTATACCATTAATACCTTGGTTAAGTTCGAAAATCAGCATTGGTCGATATTTTTTGACGGGGTTATGGGACTCTGACGATAATAACGACACAATTTTAGCCAAAAATTAACCTTGTAAGCGCTCTCATGGCTACAAATTTTGATGTATTCTCATGAAATTTATACCAAATGTTTATATCATTAATACCTTGGTTAAGTTCGAAAATCAGCCTTGGTCAATATTTTTTGAAGGAGTTTTGTTACTTTGACGAAAATAACGACACTGTTTTAGCTAAAATTTGACCTTGTAAGCACTCTCATGGCTACAAATTTTAACAGATTTGCATGAAATTTATACCAAATGTTTACATCACTAATAGCTTGGTCAAGTTCAAAAATCAGCCTTGGTCGATACTTTTTGACTGAGTTATGGGACTTTGACGGAAATCATGACTCTGTTTTATCCAAAAATTGACCTTGTAAGCGCTCTCAAGCCTTCAAAAGATGACGGATTTTCATGAAATTTATACCAAATGTTTATACCATTAATACCTTGGTTAAGTTCGAAAATCAGCATTGGTCGATATTTTTTGACGGGGTTATGGGACTTTGACGATAATAACGACACTGTTTTAGCCAAAATTTGACCTTGTAAGCGCTCTCATGGCTACAAATTTTAACGGATTTTCATGAAATTTATACCAAATGTTTATTTCACTAATACCTTCACGGTGCGGAATGGTAACGGACTTTTAGGGCCTTTTCTCTACGTTGCCTGACTAATCGGGTTGAGCAACGGACTTTTTGTGGTTTAAACACGGGGGTTAGTGTGTCATTTTTCTTTCAATATGTATGTTATCTTATTCATTTCTCAAAATGCTTTACGTTACTGAATTCAGCACTGATTTTAATACATAAATCGGCACATATGATCACATAAGCATATGCCTGCTTCTTAAAATCTGTAACACAAAGGGTAACATTCCAATGAAAATACGATGACTGTCACCTTTTACAAGCTGTTTGATAAATAAAAGAATACATTAGGGATATAAAGTACATATAAAGGTGACTTTGCAAACGGAGAATATTTCCTTTGCTTTTAATTACTGCTGCTTGTGCATGAATACTGATTATAACGAGTTTTTAAAATTATTTGATGCACAGGACTGTGTGTGTTTGCGCACCGGACTAACCGTGCTAACTGTGCATAACCAACATATTAACAATAAAGGGACATGGAGTAATGCAAATGATACAAAGACTCGAACATGGTAATACTAAGCAATAGTACAACGCTTCTATTGTTCTTCATCTTGAAGTTACCATGAGGCCTTCAACTATGAGCTTTTCTCATACCTCATAGCAAGTTCAAGAATTGTCGAGCAACGCAACATCCATGCTTTTTACCCTTTAATCCATGGATGCGGGATCGTCAACAAACATAAACTTAACTGGTAAAGTGTTCTTACAATCGCTGTCATCCATTGCCGGACAAAAAGACAATAGAAGACGATCACGACATTTAAACAACCACATGTCACTCATCGAGCCAATATGAAGAAAACTTGGCACAATAAAATCAAGAGACGTGGGCACAATAAACAGGTGGTCAGAATAACTGAATATGACGGTTGTCCACTACCTACATCTGTATGATTGTATATCTTCAAATATAAAAAAAAATGTTCAACATCTTTATAATATTTAGATTGGTTAAATGAAGATTGGGTTTTATTTTCTTTCCCTGTTTTAGGTGATTGTTTAATATCAGTCCCTTCACATGATATCTTACCTCAGTAGTATCAGTATACTAGTTGTGGAAGTCTAACAGAGGCTAATGAAACCAAATATGTCTCTGGTAGTAGGACAATTTGACAATCAAGATTAGAAGAAAAATAAAGTGCAGATTGTTTATGTTTATATAACTGATTACATTGTATGCAATTAAACCTTGCAATGCATAACCTGTCCGTTGAGTTAAAGGAATTACGTACGAAAGTTATTTAGCTTTGATTTTGGTAGAAAATTTTGTACGTTTTCCGAATTGACGAATGCATTATCTTTTTTGGATTGACAAAAATTTAAAGAACCTTAAAAACTCTCTGACGAACGCAGTATGTAGGTCTATTTATACAGCAAGAATCTTTTAAACAAGTGGTTTCTTTCATATCTTTATAGAAGATTCATCCACTGAACATACTGAAGTTGCCACTTGAATGCAATTTTGACATATCTAGACAATTTTTCATACCTGCCAAAATCATTCACGATTTTGGCGTGATCTACACGATTTTAACCTTCTGTCACGATGTCACGATCGTGAAACAAAAATTTGGCACATAACACGATTTTGAAGAAATTCACACGAAAAAATGTTTGTTTACACGATTTTGACCGTTGAAAGGGAGATAATCCGAATTCTCGAAAGGGAGTTAACCAGATTCTCGATAT
Organism: Modiolus philippinarum; assembly: GCA_002080025.1. NCBI lineage: Eukaryota > Metazoa > Mollusca > Bivalvia > Mytilida > Modiolidae > Modiolus > Modiolus philippinarum. Next base: position 11,199 of record MJUU01054010.1, on the reverse strand, counting down.
TAGCCAATCAGAATCGGTTTTACATCAGTCACGCGATATTCGCGTGAAAAACAGCTGATTGGAGCCGGCGTGTAAACAATCGTAAATATGACGAGTTTGGTGGATTTTTTGTTGATTTTAAGGCTTCGGCGACGTAAATAAAGTTATGTAAATGGATGGACCACCGGCAATCATAGTGAACAGTTCTTGAGTTATGTATCAAGGTTCACAATCCCTGAAACAACGAGCTGCAAGCACCACACTTGACAGTTCCGTGGATGGCTGTGCGATTGACTATGTCGTTGCAAGTTCCCCGTAATGCAGAGTTTGCATAGTTGAACTGAGTAGCATTAACGACATTTACATACATTTTGGTACTGTAATGCACAAAAGGTCACTCAAAATCCCAGAAAACAACACTTTTGACTGAATCAGAAAAGGCAAAAAAAAAATTGAAAATATGTAATTCTTGCTTTATTTATTAAAGATTGGAATAAAAGGAGAAATGCAGTCAATGTACATCAGACAAATAATAAAGGAGAGAGAGATTGGTTGCATTAACAAGCTTACAATCTTTAATTTTCCTGAAAACAGTCAACTGTAAAGTCAAATAACAGCAACATAATGATTAACAGGAAGCACTGCTTTTTGTTTCCCTTTAACATTTAAAACTAAGTTAAAATTTAATAGAACATAAAACACCAAATGGTTCAAAAACAGTTCACAACTGATTTATTTGACCAAAAATATTTAAGAACCAGCAGAAATGCTCAAAACACAATAAAATTGGAATGTCTTGCCTCCCTCAATAAAAAGTAAAGTCTTCTATAACACCTAGATGTTTGTATTTGATTAGAAAGAGCATCAAGTATAAGACCCAAAAAAACTTCGTGCAAAACGCCGCTAAATCTCATACGACTGAAAAGGAAGGTCGCGCATAAAAACCCCCATGGAGATTTTCAAAAGTTGGCAGGTATGATTTTTCTTCTTGGTTAAAATTGTACAGCACCGCTAAAACCAAACTGAACTAACTGCCATGTGAAAGGGCGAATATTTATACAGTCTTGGTAATCCTGGTGTCCTTTGAGTATTGCCATCTTCCCGAGCACTGTAAACTGGCATAAATTGACTCATTAAAGGCTATTTACTACAATTTTCGACTGCTGTTATGTTAGAAAAGATACAAATGTGACACATATTAATTTTTATTCCTAGGAAGTACACGTATCAGAGACCACCTTTCACAATTTTTGACAGCATTTCAGCATATTTTGAAAATTGCCAAACATAGAAACAATATTCACGGCTATATCAGACCTGTCTACCCATTTAAGCAAGAAAGAGAAGTTCAAGACGAATAAAAGCATAGTTTATGCCTTGAAAGAGTAGTTTTGCCATGTGCATATAAGAGGCACCCAGACGCAGCGTACTTTCATTTTCAGACCCTACACAAGTGTGTCGAGGCAGATTTTCTTAATTGTAAAATGAATCATATCAATCTGTAAAGTGCATTTATTCATTGATGTGCAGTGAACAATGTTTTCGAGTTTAAATTTTCACCGGAAAATGGGTAGGGGCAGGACAATTAGCCTTCTTAAACAACCCCCAGTGAGTCTGCTCTTAACGAGAAGTATAGTAGGACGTAGTGTTTTTCCACAATGACTGATTAGTTAGAGTGTTACATCCACTGAGCACTTTTTCAGCTTTACCATGAAGATAACAAGTTAATCATTTCAAAAGCATGTATGTAAAAGAAATAAATAACTGTGGAAAGGACGAGTTCTGATTTGCATTGGAGAAAAGGGTAGGGACAGGACATTTAGCCTTCTATGCAACCCACAGTGAGTGAGTCTGCTATAATTAGAAATATAGAAGGGGTCTTCATACTGCATAGGACGTGATGTTTCTTTACACAGATTGGCTATTATGGTTCACGGTTGGGCTTTCCGTATTATGATCCAACTACCATGCATAGACAAGGCATTCCTCTTACCACCACCTGGGGACTTGCCTGGAAGATCTGTAGATGGAGCCCCTGAAAACAGATTCAGGTGCCTTGAAATGCATTTATCTTCGTAGTTTTAAACCTGTTTCATCAGATTGATTTATTGATTACGAAAAGCAAATTAATCAATCAAAATAATATAAAGAAAATAAGAAAGTAATCAATGTGGAAAGAACAACAAATTTTGATTGTCAATCAGAAATAGGTAGGGACAGGATATTTAGCCTTTTATACAACTCCCAGCAGACTCTTGTACAAAAAATATAGAGGGGTCTATCTTTATACTTAATGCGGCGTGGTTTTTCTCTACACATTTTGTCTGCAATGGTTCCCGATCAGGCTTTCCATATAATGACATAACCACCCAACATATACAGGACATCCCCTTATCCAACACTTGAACACGTGCCCGTGAGTTCTAGACAGGGAGCCCCTCTAAACTGATTCTTCACCAGATGACCCTTGCAATATACACCAGTTACGGTGTTGAATAATGTGGTCTGATGAATTTTTATGGCTGTCGTTGGCAATTATTTCATTATTTGCATCCAGTTTGCACATTCTGTATAAAATAAAGGCACATAACCGCCATGTATGTACGTGTTAGGATCACATGGACGTTTCTGATACCTGAATCGGTTTCAGGAGTTCCCTCTACTGAGCTGCCTGGCGCTTCCCCAGATGGTGAAGGGAATGCCTTGTCTATTCGTGGCAGTCAGGTCATAATACGGAAAGAACGAACTCTAACTACTGAAGAAAAACAATGTGGTGAAGCACAACGCCCCATGCAGTATAAATTTTCCTGCTGCATTCCTCATACAAGAGCAGACTTACTTTGGGTCGTATAGAAGGCTAAATTTCCTGCCCCTACCCATTACTCTTATTTTTGTCAGTGGTAAACTCGTTGTCCCATTCACCATTGTATCTTTCTTCTTTTACTTATATTTTTTGAATTTATGGACTTGTTCTCGTCCTGATACAGCTGAACTATTGCTCACTGAACATAAATCTAAACTAATCAACCAATCAAACTTATAGGGGTACTACGGTGGCCTGTACAAAGCGTCATCGAGACCCATTCAAATGTTTTGAGTTTCTCTAGAGGGTCCTTTACATTTATTGAACAATCAAGAAAGGTTCCGAAACCGGATGCAGAAATTTTTCTACCAGAAAGTTTATTTCAAACTCATTAGTAGTATCAAAGCCTAGAAATTGTGAGTAAAAGCGTAGGGCGTAATTTGAGGCCAAAAATCATAGAAACTACACAAATATCGTAGTGGTAAATAGGTCTGTGAAATGGCCGACTTCCAAGTCTCATCATGGGGTTTCTGCATGACGGTTACAAAATTACCGATCAGAAATGTTAAGAGCCAAATTCAAAAGGGCGAAAAGAAAAAGCAGGAGCAAAACCAGCGAAAAAATGTCAACGGCAATGGTCCTGACTTTGTACAGGCATTTCAAACATATGATATGAGGGAAGACGAGACATTCATATTTAATTTTATTCAATTCAATTAACGAGGAGTCGGCGACCCTAAGTAAACGGATAATTGAGGCAGTGAAATTAAGATTTTCGTGGTATGTCTGTACCTAATCCAAGATGGTCGCCAGCGGGGAACATACTTTTAACATTGGACCTTATGGAAAATACATTCAAAGATCCTTTTCTCAGAAACTAGTTAGTCCAATTCGCTCTAAGTATTAAAATACTATACTGAGAGATATAGATATAGACAATTTTTGGAGTTTTCGATGACCGGAAATTCTAAAACACTCAAATTTGCCAAAAAATCTTGATAATCATTTTCTTTTTGCATATCATTAAATTGTTTTGCACAATATCTGCGAACTGAAAATGCATTTGTCAAATAATCGCAAAACTATAACCCAAATTCTTGTTTCCCTTTTTGCAAATATGATTCTCACTTTCTTACATGTATTTGTTCTTCTATACGGATCTACGTGTATCTAATGCTTAAAATAATTCTATTTCAAAATACTACAAGCGCGGTAAAATGAAATAACACTGTTCTTATATGCGGAGAGGGTAAAATATTTTGCATTCTGTGACTCTATAGTTTGTCTCAAACATTTAAAAGCTTACTCTACTTGTAGCTCAGACACGCTGAATCGATATCACATTCATATTTCAAGACATTTAAAAATTCTATAAGAATCTTGCATTTCAACGACAAATCAGTTGAAATTCTGATAAACCGAAAATTCCCATCTGTACATTGGAATAAAATGGGCAAATGAAGCCCAAAATAAAAACGTAAGTTCTACTTGAAAGGTCTTCTGTATATCAAATATAGTGAATTATATAAAAAGAAATTTAAAGCTTTGTGCTGCAGGCTGATGGGCAAAATAATTTCGGCACTCAGCCTTGCAACATATATAGATGTCAATTAGCACAACAGCAGAAAAAACATACTTTGTATGATTATCCAAGTTTTTGTAAACCAAGAAGATGATTCGCACAAAATCCGAAACCATTTCTTGATATGACATAGTGTCAACCTATTAAGCAACAAGCTACCAAAATCCAAGTGATCTGACTTCCACAGATATGTATTTCTACAACCTATGCACAGATATTTGGAAGAAAAAAATGTTTAACATGTCAAAGAGCTGACAGAGATAGAAGAGCCTTCTTGTTATATCAAATTAACTTTATCTTCAAACTAAACTAATTCCTACGAAAGAGCGTTGAACTTGAAGGAAGATACTTTTTATTACATGGTGACTCTATTTTTTTCAAATTTAGATAAAAAACTTTGTAAAAGTTTTCGGGCACACACGGAAGTACTGGTCCACTGGGATACTGATGCTCTCGACAACTCTGTACAGTAGCAGTGTCATCGAAACAAGATGTCGGGAAAATGTGTTAACTGAGTTAATCAGCATGTTATTATACAACCTGTATAAATGTGCAATGAAATCATTTTTATTTAAAGCCCGGTGTCCGTACAGGGTCATCGGGAAGGACACTTTAGTTTTGTGTTAAATGTCTGGTACATATATACTGACTGCATGTTCATTATATCTGTCGTGCAACCGTGGTTTATTAGTCCCCTACCGGCATCGCCGAAGGGGACTTTAGGTTTGCACTTCGTCAGTCCGTCCGTCAGTCCGTCAGTCCGTCACAATCAAGTTTTCCGGACTTTTTTTCTAAACCGTTCCACATATTGACCTAATATTTGGTATGTGAGTCTACCATCATGAGTTACAGATGCAGCCCGTGTTTGGTTCCGGTCCACTGAGTTTGGACGGAGTTATGGGACTTGGACTTTGACTATTTCGGCAAAATATCAGTTTTCCGGACTTTTTTTCTAAACCGTTCCACATATTGACCTAATATTTGGTATGTGAGTCTACCATCATGAGTTACAGATGCAGTTCGTGTTTGGTTCCAGTCCACTGAGTTTGGACGGAGTTATTGGACTTGGAATTTGACTATTTCGGTAAAATATCATTTTTCTGGACTTTTTTTCTAAACCGTTCCATATATTGAGCTAATATTTGGTATGTGATTCTACCATAATGAGTTACAGATGAAGTTCAAGTTTGGTTCCGGTCAATTGATTTTGGATGCAGTTATGGGTTTTTGACATAGAAAATTTTGGTAAAATATAGGTTTTCCAGACTTTTTTTCTAAACCGTTTCAGATATGAAGCTAATATTTGCTACGTGAGTCTACCACTATGGGTTACAGATCAAGTTCGAGTTTGGTTCCGGTCCATTGATTTTGGACTGAGTGATGGGCCTTTGACTTAGAAAATTTTGGTAAAATATAGGTTTTCCAGACTTTTTTTCTTAACCGTTTCAGATATTAAGCTGATATTTGCATTGTTAATCAACTACTATGGGTTACAGATCAAGTTTGAGTATTGGTTGGGTCCATTGATTTTTGACGAAGTTATGGGCCTTGGGCTAGGAAAACTTTTCTTTAACTATTTTTGCTGGTATCACTGAATTATTCCACCGGTAGGGGACTCCTGTATTGCCTTGCAATACGATCCACACTTGTTTTTCCATATTTTAGTACTTAAGACGTTATTTATAGAAAAAGCATAATATGGTAGTATATAGAACTGGAAAAAAATGCAGTATAAGCAGATTAAGGTGGCGACATTAGACGTGAATGACACATAAAATACGTGTGAATATCTTGCAGACGTAACAATATTATGGACATTTTTTTCTTTTTCTGTCCATTTATTCATAGGGTTTTCTTTCTTTTCATTATAATGCACGATTAGTCCTTTTGTAGTGGTGCCAAATTAGTCCGGTGCCAGAAAATTTCATAATATCCCGTAAACACATAAAGTCCGTTGGCTACGGTTTACAATAAAACCACGTTTTCTGACAAACTAACACGTTTATAAAGTTAAAAATATGCTACTGACATTGTTTATTTCGTACTTCACACTGTGCTAGGTAGTAGATGCTACAAATAAAGGAAATGTTACTGTATTTGGACAAATAAGTTGCGATTTACAACTTGCTCTTTCCATTTGTGCATTGGTGTCGAAAATTCTGAAGAAACTGGACGGTACGGAATGTTTATAAATGGATAAACAAAGAAAATAAACATTCCAATATTCCTTGAGTATAGTTCTTATGATACTTAAGACCTCTTTTCTTTTTTTGTGTACATGTTTTTACAACAGGTAGGGTTTTCGTAGCCCGATTAGTCCGCTTCTGAACCCGATTAGTCAGGCGCCGCAGAAAAAAGCCCAAAAAGTCCGTTACCATTCCATACCGTGACCTTGGTCGAGTTTGAAGATCAGTTTCGGTCAAGACTTTTTGACGGAGTTATTGGACTTTGACCAAAATAACAACACCGTTTTAGCCAAAAATTGACCTTGTAAGCGCTCTCATGCCTACAAATTTTGACGGATTCTCGTGAAATTTATAGCAAATATTTATACCACTAATATCTTGGTAAAGTTCGAAAATCAGCCGCGATCGAAATTTTTTTAGGGAGTTATGGGACTTTGTAGAAAATAATGACTGTTTTATCCAAAAATTTACCTTGTAAGCGCTCTCATGGCAACAAATTTTGACAGATTTTCATGAAAATTATACCAAATGTTAATTCCACTAATACCTTGGTCAAGTTGGAACATCTGCCATGGTAGATCCTTTTTGTATCCACACATATTTAATTTTGGAACTGCCCTGAATGTTTGAAAATATTTCAATTTCATATACAATATACTAGTATATGGCATGAGCGGCGGGGGACCCAGGAATTCTATTCTTGTTTAGGTCAGATAATTGCATGATACCAGCAGCAATGGCAGCATCTGTAGACATTTTCTTTCTGTTTGATAGCAGACGTTCTGGTTGACTAAACTTAATGAAATTCAAAAACGATATTCCTTGACACAAAAGGGTATTATGGTATGGTAACTCTAGGTGCTTTTGTCTGGATGATGAGTCACAGAGGCAACTTATTGGGTAAACATTTTTGTCTCGCCCGCGACGAAAGTCACGAAAGCGAGACATAGCGATCCAAAATTCCGTCGTCGTGTCGGCTATGTCAACATTTATTTTAACCATGTGTTTTAAGTTTTCTAAACATCAATATCTTCATCAAATCATTATGGAATCATTTTTAATTTGGACAGAAGCAAGAAAATGGTCTGAAAATTACCTCTAGCTGAAAAATTAAAAGAAGTTTTTTTTTAGTTTTTCCGTATTTTTTCCGTATTTGGACTTAGTTTTTTAGCTCACCTGGCCAAAGGCCATGTGAGCTTTTGCCATCACTCGGCGTCTGTGCTCTGTCTGTTAACTTTTATTAAAAAATCTTCTGCTCTGAAACTACTGGGCCAATACTTACCAAACTTGGCCTGAATCATCACCAGGGTATGCACTTTCAGGTTTGTGATTTTTATGTCTGTAGACCAAACAACGTGGCCGCTGTTACTAAAAATAGAACATAGGGGGTAAATTGCTGTTTTTGGCAAATAACTTCAAAACTGTTGCAGATATCAAAATCTGACAGAAGTAGAATTGTTCAGAATGACGAGATCTATCTGCGCTGCAATTTTGAAGAAAATCGGAAAAACCGTCTTAGAGTTATAGCCCTTTTTCCGTAAAATTTTCAAAATTTATGCATTTTTAGTTCGCCTCAACGAAGTTGAGGGGGACTATTGGAGTACCCCCGGTGTCCTCGTCGGCGTCCGCGTCTGCGTCTA
>MJUU01054009.1:40105-72073 GCA_002080025.1 Modiolus philippinarum | reverse complement strand
TTACACATTTTGGCCTTGTGTCCATATTTAAAACAATTTCTACACTGTAAAGGACTATCATATCTACATGAAGCTGCTACATGGTTTGTTTCACTACAATGCCAACACTTAGTTGTTCTGTGTGTATGTGATTTGTGTGTGTTTTTTCTCGATGTAAGAATATGTGAACGGTCATACTCATTATTCTCTGTGTACATGTCTTGCCTTCTGGATTTGTTGTATTGTAACGTGTAGGTCCACTGTTACCACCCCTTTGGTTGGTAGGCACCTGTTTGCGCTGGGGTTGTTTGTTTTGTATTGATGGTTTTGAACCTTGATATGTGTTCCTCCTGTTCGAGGCAGTGTTCTTGTTTTTGTGAATAGCTTTCTTTNGTGTGTATGTGATTTGTGTGTGTTTTTTCTCGATGTAAGAATATGTGAACGGTCATACTCATTATTCTCTGTGTACATGTCTTGTCTTCTGGATTTGTTGTAACGTGTAGGTCCACTGTTACCACCCCTTTGGTTGGTAGGCACCTGTTTTGCGCTGGGGTTGTTTCTTTTGTATTGATGGTTTTGAGCCTTGATATGTGTTCCTCCTGTTCGAGACAGTGTTCTTGTTTTTGTGAATAGCTTTCTTTTTTGGTTGTGGGATTAATTTGTTTGACTTGATACCAAGATTTTCAGCTAACACATAGGTTCCTCGCAAATTCAGGTGCTTACCATCCGGGTGATAAAATGCAGTATTGACTGAACCATTTAACAACCTGAAAATACAATCATTGTCAACAAAATAGCAATTTTCATTATTTGAAATATTTTGTAAAATTTCATTGGCTACATTAATATTGCCCTTTTTATCATCTAAACGGGGACAAAGACCAGAAATAACAGCGTTTTCGCTAACTGATTTTGCTTTTAACAACAGAGTATTGTAGTCCTCAAGAAATAATTCTTTATCGAAGTTCGGATCGATGCAGTCATTACTCCCGATTTGAATAATTATATTTTCAAAGCGCTTGGCATCTGCAAATTTCAGTAGTTCAGCTGTAGCATCAAACACTTTACCTCCACGGATACACATAGGTTTAGTATCTAATTCAAACCTATCTTCTGTAACATCTCGTATTATCGAGCTACCTATCAATAAAGTTCCGTTTGATTTATGTGTCGACTCACTTCTTCTGTCGCTCTGTGTTATATGTTCGTCGTTGCTCTGCAAGGTATCTGGCGTATGCATCGACTCATTTGTATCGTCAATATCAGTGTACGTGTTGCTTGTTACATCCTCAGATGAACGGTTTTCCGATACCGGTATAGGCGTTACAGGTTTATTTATAATATTTCGGAGACGATCATTTTCAGTCTGTAGATTTTGAATCAAAACAGTTTTTTCTGCAACATTACGTACCAGATCATAATTGTTTTGAATTATCATACTTAATTGCTCACTCATCTGTTTGACTAATTTCGGCATTTGATTACATTCATCACAAATCCAAAAAACTAAGTCATCATCTTTGTTTAAACTTACACATTTGTCATGAAATCAAACTTGACACCAGTTACATTTCGTCATTGTACCAGATGAAGGTTGTTTGCATATACATATTACATCATTGTTTGTACTACGTTTATTTAATGCTGACTTTTCAGATTTTCTACCACCGACATCTTTGGATTTTTCTGGTTTTACTTTTCTACGGGGCACATCCGTTGATTGCATGTCTAAATTACTATGTATTTGTGTATCGGAATGTAATGCAGAGTCAACTAAGTTCGTTTCAAAATATCATTGACCTACCACTTATAATTACTGAGAAAATGATCAAATCAGAAAAAAACTTAACATGCTCACTAGACCATGAAATCGAGGTCAAGGACAAAAGCCATATGACAGACTGCCATGTACTACCAAACACCAATCTACATACCATATATCATTGACCTACCACTTATAGTTACTGAAAAACTAAACTAAGCACAAAAAACTTAACATGTTCATTGGACCGTGAAATTGAGGTCACAGACAAAAGCCATTTAGCAGACTGTCATGTACTTGTCAAGATTAACCTATATACTAAATATCATTGACCTACCACTTATAGTTACTGAGAAAATGACCTAATCACAAAATCTTAACATGCTCACTAGACCATGAAATTGAGGTCAAGGACAAAAGCCATATGACAGACAGTCATGTACCACCTAAGACCAACCTACATACCATATTTCATTGACCTAACATTAATAGTTACTGAGAAACTAAACTAAGCATAAAAACTTTACATGTTCATTGGACCGTGAAATTGAGGTCACAGACAAAAGCCATATAAGAGACTGTCATGTACTACTCGAGACCAACCTGTATACCAAATATCATTGACCTACCACTTATAGTTACTGAGAAAGTGACCTAATCACAAAAACTTAACATGAAAGTTTACGCCGCCGCCGCCGTCATACTTTGTACGCATATGTCTCGCTTTCCGCGCCTTTCGTCGCGGGCGAGACAAAAACCCCAGCTTGCATTTTTCATTCTGTATTATTTCTGCATCCTTTATTTGTCTATGTTTTATATGTTCAGCTATTTTTTCCGTTTTAGGTTCCTTCTTCCATGTCTGAAATCTTGTCTTCTATTAGACACACATACCTTAAATTTCACACACACACCTTAAATTTCGGATAATTTCAAGTCTATCTTAGCCACACGTCAGTTTAGTGGTCGTAGCTACTAGGAAACGGGTAATTACAGCGTCTTTCTATGAAAACTTTTGAAAGTGACTTGACAGCAATTCAGATCTATGGTGCGCCACACTGGATATAATTTGACATAATTTCAAAATATCATTGCAACAAAATAACCAATAATTATATTGTATCTTTTTTTATCTTAGGGAGTTATGGTTGGTATGGGACAGAAAGACAGCTACGTGGGAGATGAAGCTCAAAGTAAGAGGGGTATTCTGACATTAAAATACCCTATTGAACATGGAATTGTCACAAATTGGGATGATATGGAAAAAATATGGCACCACACCTACTACAACGAATTGAGGGTATCGCCAGAGGAACACCCAACACTTTTATCAGAAGCTCCTCTTAATCCAAAAGCAAATCGAGAAAAAATGACACAAATCATGTTTGAGACATTCAATTCGCCTGCAACATATGTAGGAATTCAGGCTGTATTGTCTCTGTATGCATCTGGAAGGACCACTGGTATTGTTTTGGATTCCGGTGATGGCGTCTCGCACACGGTACCAATTTATGAGGGTTACGCCTTACCACACGCAATTCTTCGACTTGACTTAGCTGGACGAGACCTTACTGATTACTTAATGAAAATATTGACGGAAAGAGGATATTCCTTCACCACGACAGCTGAACGAGAAATTGTACGTGACATTAAAGAGAAGCTTTGTTACGTAGCTCTAGACTTTGAACAGGAAATGGCTACTGCGGCATCTACATCGTCCATAGAGAAAAGCTACGAATTACCAGATGGTCAAGTCATTACCATTGGTAATGAAAGATTCAGATGTCCAGAAACCATGTTTCAGCCATCTTTCTTGGGAATGGAGGCAGTTGGAGTTCATGAAACTACATATAATTCCATTATGAAATGTGACGTGGACATACGTAAAGAGCTTTACGCCAACGCCGTACTATCAGGAGGCACTACAATGTATCCTGGGATTGCTGACCGTATGCAGAAAGAAATTACAGCTTTGGCACCTAGTACCATGAAGATTAAAATTATTGCACCACCAGAACGAAAATATTCCGTTTGGATTGGAGGTTCTATCCTATCTTCACTTTCAACATTTCAACAGATGTGGATAAGTAAACAAGAATATGATGAAGCTGGTCCAAGTGTTGTTCACAGAAAGTGTTTCTAATTGCAGTGCTCAGGGTGTTATTTACATCTGAAATGGTCCAAGTGTTTTTCAAAGAAAGTGTTTCTAACCAGAGCATAACTGTGACAAAAATGACAATATACGAAGTATAAGAAAATGTTTGCTCTTTATTAGTTGTTTAAATGTTAGCTCTTGATAGTTTCGACAACTTAAGCATTTTTGAGGAAAGAAACGTTTAAGAAAAAAAAATTCATTCAAATCCTGTGTACTTTTTATGCTTTTATGAAGTAGACAGTGTCCAGGTTATAGTTTAGCCGACATAAAACGAAGGGACATGTCTTGCCATTCTGTAGTGTTTGCGTGGTTGTGTATTTCATTCGATGTCAATTTACGGTCATTCTCTCATTGGCACTTCCCATTTGTGATATGGATTTTCTTTATAAATAGGTGATAACAATAATGTAACTACTTTTTAGCTCACCTGGCTTGCATACCATGTGAGTTTTTCCATCACCTGGCGTCCGTTGTCCGCCCGTCTGTCCGTCAATAATTTCAAAAATCTTCTCCTCTGCAACTATTTAGCCAATTGTAATCAAACTTGGCCTGGATCATCACCTGAGTATGTACTTTCAAAATTATGTTCGATTAGTCTGTAGATCAAACAACATGGCCGCTGTTACTAAAATAGAACACAGGGGCGGGGTAAATTGCTGTTTTTTGCAAATAACTCGAAAACCTTGACAGATATCAAAATCTTACAGGGTGAAAATGATCAGCATGGCAAGATCTACCCGCACCAGCATTTTGAAGAAAATCCAAAACCCGTCTTGGAGTTATTGTTCTTTTTCCGTAAATTTTTCAAAATTATAACATCTTTTATTTTTTATTAGAAAAACTTTGAATTGCAAAACATTTCCGCATGTCAAGATCTACCCACCTGAAAATTTTGATGAAAATCTGAATACCCATTTGGAGTTTTTGCAGTTTATTGGTCTGATTTTTTATTTTTGTGCCCCCGCGACGATAAGTCGGGGGCATATTGTTAAACCCTTGTCCGTCCGTCCGTCCGTCCGCAGCAGGGCACATAGTTTGTCCGGGCTGTTTCTCCTACAGTTTTTATGGTAGGAAATTTTTATTTTGCAGATCATTTGGGCATATATTGTAGATGTGCCTTTTGGTATTGATTTTGATATTGGTCTTTTTTTCTGAAAAATATACGTTGTTGAACTTAGTCGTTTTTTGCTACTTTCTCATATAGGGTACACAGTTTGTCCGGCCAAGATCTCTTCCAATTTTTATGGTAGGAAGTTTTTATTTTACAGATCATTTGAGCATATATTGTAGATGTGCCTTTCGGTATTGATTTTGACATTGGTCTGCTTTTCCGAAAAATATACATTGTTGAACTTAGTCATTTTTAATGAATTTGACATAGAGGGTACACAGTTTGTCCGGGCTGTTTCTCCTACAGTTTTTTTGGTAGGAAGTTTTTATTTTACAGATAATTTTGGCACATATTGTAGATGTGCCATTTGGTATTGATTTTGACATTGGTCCATTTTCCCCCAAAATATACGTTGTTGAACTTGGTCGTTTTTTGCAATTTTCTCACAGAGGGTACAGTTTGTCCAGTCAAGATCTCCTACAGTTTTTAATGCAGGAAGTTTTTATTGTACAGACGAATTGAACATATATTGAAGATGTGCCTTTTGGTATTTATTTTGATTTTGGTGTATTTTTCCAAAAATGAACATTTTTTAACTTGGTCAATTTTTTTTAATGAATTTGACATGTAGTTTGGCCAGGCAACCCCTCCTTCAGTTATTATGGTAGGAACTTTTTATTTTACAGATCATTTGTACATACATGTATATGAAAGATGTCCCTTTTGATATTGACTTTTATTTGGTGGGAATTTTTCTAAAAATATACATAGCTGAATAAAGCCCTTTTTGCGATTTTCTCATAGAGGATACATGGTTTGTCTGGCCAAGACCACCTACAGTTTATGGAAGTTTTTATTTTGTAAATCATTTGTACATATATTACAGATGTGCCTTTTATAGTAATAATTTTGATTTTGGGGTATTTTTCTGAAAAAAATTTACATTGGTGAACTTAATCGTATTTTTCTTCTTTTTTTGACACAGAGGGTACGCAGCCAAAATATAGTTTGCGGGGGCATCATATGTATCTTACAGACACAAACATCATTACTAAGAAACCACTTTTAAATCTACCTTGCGCGGGGGCATTTCATCCTCTTGTTTTTACGTTTTGTCTTATTTTTTTCCAAAACGTGTTGAGAAAGAGGTCAAGTTTGAAGACCACCTACAGTTTATATTACAGATGTGCCTTTTAGTACTAATTTTGATTTTGGAGTATTTTTCTGAAAAAAATTACGTTGGTGAACTTAATCGTATTTTTCATTTTTTTTTTTGACACAGAGGGTACGCAGTCAAAATATAGTTTGCGGGGGCATCTCATCCTCTTGTTTTTACGTTTTGTCTTTTTTTTTCAAAACGTGTTGAGAAAGAGGTACAATTGAAGATATGAAGAAGTACAATTTCTACTTATTCCAGACAGGTTCACATCTTATCTAAGATGGTCGCCGCCGGGGAACATAGTTTAACATAGGACCCTAAGGAACAATGTTGTAAATTGTATTTCGTACATCAAGTTGATATTAACCAGGCATGGTGACATGATGGTCATCAAACAAATGTATGATTTCAGTGCCGATCATAAATCCAAGATGGCCGCTCCTGCAGATCTTAGTTTAAGATTGAACCCTATTGGAAATGTTGTAAATTGAAAATTCTTGAAAACTGTTTCATATATCAAGTTGATATTAACTAGGCATGGTTACTTGATGGTCATCTACCAAATTTTATATATATGTACAAATCAGAAATAAGAGATGGTCGCCAACAGGAAATACAGTTTAACATAGAACTCTATGGGAAAATGTTGTAAATGGTTTATTCTTAAAAACCGTTTAATAATTGATATTAACTAGGCATTTTAGCCATTGGACGATGCTATATCCACACCCCAACTCCGTTAGGCGAGGGGATAATTAAATTTTTTTCGTTTTCGTAATATCTTAGATGATCATCTTCGAAGGTTGTAAAAGCTGGGAACATAAATAACATAGGACCCCAACGGAAGTGTATTTGAAGATCTTCTCTGAAACCACTTGAACAATTTCAATCAAGTGTTATCCTAATATTTCTTGGCTGACCCCTTCAATTGGCAATTTTTATGATCTTACTAGATAAAAGATGGCCGCCAGCAGGGAACATAGTTTAACCTACGACCCATGGGAAATGTATTTAGTGATTCTAGGAGGATTTCAATGAAACTTTATAGTAAAAAGACTTTTTCATATGTTGTCAATTTTCAATACATTGTATTTTGTTTGCTCATGAACATTATTCCAATACATCAAAACGAATACTTAACAAGGGAATATAAATTGCGCAATGGAAAATGATGCCAAAAACAGAACGAATACACACAGTTCAGACATATTGCTTGATATATGTGACTGAGACAAATGGATGGAAATTTATTTCATATTTAGTGTTTTATTGACTTTATATTTACAATTTTGGAGAGACATTTGCTTCGAGTTGAGCAGGCCTGACCTTATCATAAATTGATAATTGTTTGCTTGGATGGGTTTGACGCCACTTTCAACAGTATTTCAGACCAGGCTCAAGTGAGCGACCAATTTTGGGTTTTTCTTAAAAAAAAGATATTTTTGTGAAACACTACATATGCCCCCTCTTGACTAGACATATACACTTGCCAAGTATTAACAGTCTATTTTACATGGTACAAATGTTATTTACTTCCTTAATTAATACAAACTCCAAATTTAATCTCTTTATTCTGAAATGGGTGGAGCCACTTTGGGCCTCTTGTTTATTGAAAATGGTTTTAATAAATCAGCGTTACTTTTTAAACTTGCTATAAGAAACCTACAGAAAAAACTGCAACAAGATCTGACAAAAAATTAAAACATAGGTATTAATCAACGATTACAAAGTTCGCCTCGATATGGAACAGCAACCCAAGGTTGCCAGGATGATGCACGCATACAAAAGTTAGATGATCTTACCATGTACAGAGGCTGAGATCTGAACTCTGACATAAACTTGAATGTTAGTGTCTCAAGTGGAAAATGTAGGCCAAGGCGACCTAATTTTGGCTGGATGCTGAGCTACCACCAAAGATGCATGCACATGCAAGGTTACATGATCCTACAATGTACAGTTACTTAGATCTGAAGTGGGATGTAAACTTGAATGTTAGTCGATAGTGCATACAATATAGGTTAAAGTGTCCTAATTCTGCCTGGATTCTGACCTATTACCACAGATGCATGCACATGCAAGGTTAGATGATCCTACCATGTACAGTTACTTAGTTCTGAACTCGGACGTAAACTTGAATGTAAGTCGATCATGTGGAAAATATAGGTCAAAGTGACCTTATTTTGCCTGGATGCTGACCTTCCGCCAAAGATGCATGCACATGCAAGGTTAGATGATTCTACCATGTACAGTTACTTAGATCTGAACTCGGTGCAAGTTAATCATGCGGAAAATATAGGTCAAAGTGACCTTGTTTTGCTGACCTACCGCCAAGAATGCATGCACACGCAAGGTTACAGGATCCTACCATGTACGGTTACTTAGATCTGAACTGGGACGTAAACTTGAATGCAAGTCGATCATGCGGAAAATATAGGTCAAAGTGACCTAATTTTGCCTGGATACTGACCTACCGCCAAAGATGCATGCACATGCAAGGTTAGATGATCCTATGCCATGTACAGTTACTTAGATCCGAACTCGGACGTTTACTTGAATGCAAGTCGATCATGCGGAAAATATAGGTCAATGTGACCTAATTTTGCCTGGATGCTGACCTACCGCCAAAGGTGCATGCACGCCGAGGGTACTCCAATAGTCCCCCTCAAATTCGTCGGCATACTTCAGGTGTGCAATTTCATTGGCCATAAAATAAAGCCAACCACGTCCAAATACGCCAAATACTAAGGATTCTACAGTCAAATATGGAAAAACAGCCAATTTAACCCCCTTTAACCTTTTTGACCTTGACCTAATTTTTTGCATATTTATTTTCCTCTTGACAAGACCTATACACTTGCTAAGTATGAAAAGTCTATCTTACTGAGTTCAAAAATTATAGCCAAGGTTAAAGTTTCGGACGCACAGACAGACAGTACAAAAACAATATTCCCCTCGATCCTCGATCTGGGGGCATAAAAATTTAAATAAGGCCATAACTCACCTGAAACAATTTATAGCGACCAATTTATTAAAATGTTTAAAAACGACAAAGGCAAAAACAAAATATAAAGCCATGAAATATGCTTACATTGGAAATACAGTACTGGTACACTGCTTCTTTTAATGTAAGGATCTTATTTTGGCTGCCAGTTATAGTAGTGAAGGAAACCGGAGAGAACCACCGACCCTGGGCAGATATTTTGTACGAATGTTTTTGTTTTTTGTTGTTTTTTTTTGTTTTTTGTTTTGTTTTGTTTTTGTTTTTTTGGCTAACCTTGCTATAACACGGGTGATCATTCAAAGATCGTTTCCTCTGCAACTGCTGGACCAATTGGAATCAAGCTTTGCTAAATTAGACCTTGATTGTTTCTGTATGAAGTTTTTTTTTGTTCAGGTTCATTCTTGATCAAGGATGACCGCTAGCGAGAAACATTTAAATTTGCATTGGAACTTAAGGGAAAACATATCCAAAGATCTCCGGTCCTCTGCGAAAAAAGGTGTTTTTCATGTTCCCACAATATCATAATTGGTCGCCAGCGGAGAACAAAGCTTAACATTTGACCACATGGGAAGATTTTGAAAGATGCTCTCCTCTGAAAGTGCAAAGCCAGTTACAACCAAACTTGTCAACAATAGTCCTTTGGTTGTTCCCTGCAAAAAAAAAATGTTTTTCAGGTTCGCTGTGATCGAAATGGTCGACAGTAGGAAAAATAGTTTACATTTGGAACTTATAGCTACAGCAAAACACTTTTAAGTTCTTCTCCTCTGAAACTGCTGGGTCAGTTAGAACCAAACTTGGCCATGACAGTCTTAAGATGATTTTAATGTCTGCACATATAATCCAAGATAAATGTGAGCGGGGATCATAATTTAACATTGGACCCTATGGTAAAATTTTCAAAGATCTTCTCTTCTGAAACTAAATAGCCTATAAGAACCGAACTTGGCCACAATAGTCCTTGAATGATCTCCTTAGAAAAGGGTGTTTTTTATGTTCGCCATTGATCCAGGATGATCGCCAGTGTGGAACATAGTTTATCATTGGACTCTGTTGGAAAAACACTCCAGAAGACGGAAGTTGTCGAAATGCGCATATACGGAAACAAAATAACAGTAACTTCTTTATTTTGCTAAGATCACATAACTTATCCTTTGAAACTGCTGGGCTATTTGGAAATAAAATTGGACAGGAAAGTCTCCCCTGCAAAAAATGTGTTTTTCAGGTTCATACTTTATCTGGACTATAGTATAACATTGGACTTTATAAGAATAAAACACATTCAAAGACTATCTCCCCTGAAACTGCTTGGATAACTGGAACCAAATTTAGCTATAATAGTTTTTAGGGGACAACATTTTACCTCTCAACAACAGGGAGTAGAGTTTAACACTCGGAACACTTGAAAAGATCTTTGATTGGAACCAAACTTGGTCACAAAAGTCTATAGATGGTCCTTTGCAACAAAAAAAAACTTTCCAAGATTGCTGCCGACCATAGGTTATTTGCAAAATTGCGATTTTGGCCCTGTTTCATTAAGAGGTAATTCAAATATGCCAAAATGCTAATTATATCTTATGTTAAGAGGAATCCAAAGAAAAAAATCTCAATGGAATCCGACAAAAAAAAAAATATCATGTATTTTGAAATATTGCAATTCTGGTCCCCTTGACCCCCTTAAAGCTCCGAAACATTGACAACTACGCCAAATCTGTTGACATGCTACAAAATAGCTTACAATAAGAGGAATCCGTAGAAAAAATTCCATCAAACTCTGATAAAAAATAAAGATTTCACATATTTCGAAAAAAATTGGCCCACGGTCGACCCCTTATAGCTCGGACTTGGTAAGAGCTATGGCAATTTCTTTGACAAACTACTGAAAGTTTACAACAAAAATAATCCAAAGAATCCTATGCTCTCAAGAGCCTGTATTGCTCACCTGGGCCATGGCTGATTTGGAAAGCCCAAATAACCTTAATAGTAAAGGGTCTCATTTACAAGTATGCTAATAGACCTTAATGTTATTAGCTTCAAAGTTGAAGTGATATGTCCTGATTGCAATCATTTTGGATGGTTTGAAGACTAACTGGTCACTTTTTTAAGGAGACCAACTTAAGACTATTATGACTAAGTTTGGTTCCAATTGGCTCAGTTGTTTCAGATTAACATGTTTTCCCATAGGTCCAATGTTAAACTATGTTCTTCACTAGCAGCCATCTTGGATATAATTCTGACGTGCCCAACACAATTTTCAAAAGGGCCAAGAAATTACTATTGTAACCAAGTTTGGTTCCAACTGGCCTAGTAGTATCAGAGGACAAAATCTTTGAATAATTATGCTTTCCCATAGCGTATAAAGTTAAAATTTGTTCCCTGTTGGCTGCCATCTTGGATTAAATGACGACTTGCCAGAAATAGTTTTCAAAGGGGCCACCTAAGGACTATTGTGACCAAGTTTGGTTCCAATTGGCCTAATTTCAGGAGTAAGATCTTTTAACGTGTTTTCCCATAGGGCCCAATGTTAAACTAAGTTTCCCGCTGGTGGCCATCTTGGATGAGGTCAAACAACTTGACCATGTTCAATAAAATGAAATTCTTGACATACTAAACATATCTGTAATTTAAATTTGACTTCTATCTCAAATCGTTCTTGAAATCAAAGACAAAATGTATAAAATCAAAATTGCCATGTGAGTATGCCAGAACATTTCTTAAATTTAAACTCAAACTGTATTAGAAATATATGACGTAATACATATAATCACTTAAAATTTTACCAATTGAGGGCAATTACTCCTATATGGGTATTTAGATTTTTCTTCGAAATTCCCATGTGAGTAGAACTTGATATGATGAAAACTTGCAATTTAAACTTTACTTCTATCTCAATGATAGAAATACATTTTTGTATGTGACAAAATACATAAAATTACAAAAAAATTGACCAATAAAGGCCATCACTCCTATATGGGTATTTATATTTTCTTCAAAATTGCCATGTAGTCGATCTTGATATGCTGAAATTTTTGTAAAAAAACTTAACCTCTATCTCAAACTGTTTTTGAAATATAAGCAGAAATATATAAAATCACCAAAAATATTACCAGAAAAGGGCAATAACTCCTATATGGGTATTAAGTTTTTCCCCAACATTGCAGTGTGGGTAGATCTTGATAAGCTGTATATTTTTGCAATTTAAGATCTTTACCTCTATCTGTTATAGATTTTTTAATAAAACATAAAAAACGTCAAAATTTTATGGAAAAGGGGCAATAACTTCAAAATCGGTCATCAGATTTTCTTCAAAATTGCAGTGTGGGGAGATCTGGTCATGCTGATCATATTTACTTGTCGTCAGATTTTTGATATCTGCAAGGGTTTTTGAGTTATTTGCTAAAAACAGCAAATTACCCCTATGTTCTATCTTAGTAACAGCGGCCCTGTTGTTTGGTCCTCGGACTAGCCGAACACATTTTTTAAACTACATACCCTGGTGATGATCCAGGTCATGTTCGATTTAAAAAGGCCTGGTTCTTTTAGAGAAGATTTTTGAAAAAGGTTTACGACGGGCGCCAAGTGATGGCAAAAGCTCGCCCTGGCACATTTGTAATTTTGGCCATGTTCGGTCCCTCATAGCACGGAAAGGAAACAAGTTATAAAAAAATCTGATGAATAAACGCTATGTTTATTTTTCATAAGAAATTAATTGCAAACAAGAGGCTCGCAAGAGCTTGTCTCGCTCACCTGGACCATGCCTGATTTAAAGAGATTAATGACATTTCCAACAGGGTCCAGAGTTTAAACTTCTTTCCCTGAAAGAAGCCACCTTGGATTTGATGCAGACATACCAGATGCAAATTATGAATGGAGCCATCAAATGACTTTTGTCACCAAGTTTGGTTCCAATTGGATTGGAGACCTAATTCTTTTAATGGAAAATGATATAAACTATGTCCCCGCTGGCGGCCATCTTGGATCGAGTAATGACCCAAGCGACATAATTTTCAAGTTGACCATCTAAGGACTATTTTAGCCAAATTTGATTTCAATTGGCCAAGTAGTTCCAGAGAAGATTTTTAAACATACATGTATTTCTCTATAGGGTCCAGTGTTTACCTATGGTCCCCGCTGGTGGCCATCTTGGAGGAGGCGCATCATTTGGGCGCAAAATTTATTTCAAATGGGCGCAAAAAATTACTTCATTTGGGCGCAAATAAAAATCTTTCATTTGGGAGCATAATTTTTACCTGTATGAAGTATAATAACGTAACAAAAAAGCTTATTGAAGATGTAAACATTGTAAAATTTGCTAAAAAGGTTAAAATAAAATCACTACATACAAGTTCAAAGGTCTGTTCGAGCGGAATATTGTAACCAAGACTGTGCAGATACTGAAGTCTCGTAAATTCCTCACTGTTACACATTCTGCCATTTCTGTCATACTGAAGTCACATATTCTGGTAATTTAGTGGTAATCTATCAGCTTTGTCACATAATTTGGTAGGTCTATTTGGATTAACAAATGTAATTTGATCTGCACTTAAGAGACATAAGATGTTGAAATGCGCATATGCGGACAAAATATGTCTCTTTTTGAAAAATTGTTATTTTATTCAGGAGGGGGGATAATTATAAATATAAGGGAAATATCACGTTATGCCTCATGTGGGGCCTTAAGTGTAATAAAAAAGTTTCAAGTTTCCACAAATGTTTTCAAAAATAATATCGGTGACCCGTACATGTTATTTCATATTGTATCAGTAATTTCTTTACACATATTTTACCATAATTTTAGCAAAATCTATCTTTATATTCAAAAAGAAATTCTAAAATTGTATTTTCTCTCTAATCTTACAATTCATTAACTTAAAAAGTTCATCTCTTGAACACTCCTAATTTTATTTATTTAGAGTCATAGTTCAATATATGTATATTATGTACATTGATATACTTACCTGTATATATAACTTACCTGTACTACCTATGCACCCATTTGAAATACTTAACCTGCGCCCAAATGAAATACCCCTAAATTTAGAAATGCGCCCAAATGAAATGCGCCCAGGTACAGACATGAGCGACACAATTTGAAAGGGACCACACAAAGACTTTTATGACCAAGTATGGTTTCAATTTACACAGTGGTTTCAGAGAAGATATTTGAATATTTTCCCATATGGGCCAATGTCAAACTTTCGTCCCCGCTGGCTGTCATCTTGGATCGGGGAATGACCTAAGCTACACGATTTTTTGAGTTGGCCATCTAAGGACCATTGTAGCCATGTTTGATTTCAATTGGCCAAGTTATTCCAGAGAAGAAGATTTTTAGACCTTTTTCCAAAAGGGTCCAATGTTAAACTATTGTCCCTGCTGGCGGTCATCTTGGATGAGGTACAGACATAAATGATACAATTTTAAGGGGGTCAATCAAGGACTATTGTGACCAAGTTTGGTTTCAATTGGCCAAGTGGTTTCAGCGGAGAAGATCTTCGAATGAAAAGTTTAAGGACGGATGACGGAAAGTGATGGCAAAAGCTCACATTGGCATAACCAGGTGAGCTAAAAACTGCACTAAAATCGGACTGATTCTTTTTTTAATTGCCTCTTTTGGGCCCTATTTATCTAATGGACGGTATAAGCCACATCAAAATTCCATGAAATCCGTTGGAAATTTCCTCAGGAGCACACTGAAAGAAAGGCCGTCAAAATGTGATGAATGATAAGGATTCTACAGTCATGCCAGTACATAAGTTAAAGGGGGACCTGTCAAATAGGAAGTTTTTGTTTATTATGGAAGTCTATTTCTGTCATCGAGATAAATTAAAGTTGCGATAAATCATCTCGACATGTCGTGATAATCTGGATATTTTGTCGACATAACAAATAAATTATCGCGATAATTTCTATGAAAAGTCAAGATAATTATGTTGACTAGTCGAGATAATTATATCAATTATCACGACAATAAGAGAGTCATTGCCCACATATAGCATCGACATAAACTGTTGTCGCGATAGATTATGGTGACCTTTTCAATACTAACATGACAAAATCGTGTTATTTTATCTCGACTTATTACGAAAGTTATGATATCTGTCAACTGCGGAAGTGTGTGCCTTATGTTTTAAACCAACTGGCTAGAGCCAGGGTGAACTTTTGCCATCACTTTGCATCCGTGGCCTGTCTGTCCGTCCGGCGTAACTTTTTACTACTACAAAGCCAATTAGCACCAAATTGGGCCACAATAGTCTTTAGGTGGTCCCCTGCAAAATGTGTTTCTTTTCAGGTCCATGCTATATCCAAGAAATCCTTTCAGGGAACCACATAAAGACCAGTATGGCCAAATTTGTTCCAATTAAGCAGTTTCAAAGGAGAAGATCTTTGAAAGTGTTTTCACATGGGGTCCGATATTAAAATTATATTCCCCACTGGCAGCCATCTTGGAAATGTTGCGAACCTGAAGAAGAAAACACATTTTTCAGGGGACCATCAAAAGACTATTGCAGCTTAGTTTCGTTCAAATTGGGTCAGGGCTGTTCCAGCGAAACATACATGGGAAGGCACTTAAAAATTGCCATGACCACCCATAGATGTAAAGTAAGACTTTTTTATTTGCTTGTGAATTCGGACTTTAATTAATAACACGTATCCATAGCAGTAAATTTTAAGTGTCTTCTCCTAGGCATGTCCCATGTATGTTTTGCTGGAACAGCCCTCTGCAGTTTCAGAGGAGAAGATATTTGAAAGTGTTTTCCCATAGGATCCAATGTTGAAATTATGTTTCCCGCTGGCTGCCATCATGGATATAGCGCGGACCAGAAAAACGTCTCTTTTGCAGCAGAGCACCCACAGATTATTGTTGCCAAGTTTGGTTTCAACTAGCCTAGAAGTTTCAGAAGAGAAGATCTTTGAATATGTTTTCCGATTGGGTGCAATGTTAAAATCTTGTTCCATGCTGGCTGCCATCTTGGACATAGCATGGACAAAAAACACCTGTTTGCAGGGGACCACCTAAAGACTATTGTAGCCAAATTTGGTGCCTATTGGCCTAGCAGTTTCAGTGGAGAAGATCTTTGAATGAAAAGTTTACGCCGGACGGACAGACAGACTACGGACGCAAAGTGTTGGCAAAAGCTCACCCTGGCTCTAGCCAGATGGGCTAAAAACATAAGGCACACACTTCCGCAGTTGACAGATATCATAACTTTCGTGATTAGTCGAGATAAAATAACACGATTTTGTCATGTTAATATTGAACAGGTTATCATAATTTATCGCGACAACATTTTATGTCGATGCTACATGTGGGCAATGACTCTAATAGTCGTGATAATTCATATAATTACCTCGACTAGTAAACATAATAACGCTGCCAGAAAGGCCCTTATTACATACTTAGCACAGATATGTTCTGTTTTGCATATGTAATATAGTTAACAACCCATATCAACATATCCAGTCTGATATGGCCAATTCAGCCTGCCTCGCCATATCAGACCGGTGATATGGCCATTTCAGACCGAGTATGATTATAACTCCTATTTGGAAGTATATAATACTAGTAAACACATTAAGGCATGGCCTTTTTCATATCAGCACAATTATCATCCCTCGACCCACATCAGCCCTCGGCTAACGCCTCGTGCTGGTATGGGAGTCTAGGGATGATAATCGTGCTGATATGTAAATGCGCTTGATTTTGAAATACAAGCATTTGAAGGGAAATGTCAATTTTCTATGTTTTTCATAGGCTTTAATTGTGTAAACATTCGCAAGTTGTAAAGATCGAATGTAAATTTCTTAAAGGTACTTGCTTTTAGAATATAAAAAAAAATGAAAAGTGGATGTTCATGGCAAAATATATTACATGTTATAATATGGAAAAAGACAAGAGCCCGCAAACTGAACAAATGTCAGAAATCAACGGCGGCAACTACCTTAAATCCATTCAAGTCCTCCATTTAACATCGGAACCTAAATCATCCCATCTGAACTAATGAAGCAAATTATATGTTCGTTTCTTACTGCAAAACGAATAATAGCTATAACTGGAACAATGTCAATCATGAATCCCATACAAAACATTTTCAAAATTTCAATGGAGCCATTTTGACACAGCTGTACCTAGTAGAGTTGTAGGTCCAAGGCAAATAGAAAAGAAGACGGGAATAACACACATTGTGCGGTTATGCGGATGTAAACTTGGATTCTATTGGCTGATTAACCACCTGCTAAATAACCATGTCTGCCCTACACATGACAATCAATAATCATGATAATGTAGTGTTTCACCTACATGTAGACCAAAGTCACTCACAAGCGTACATATAAGAATTGTACATAAGGACAAAATTCACAAACATGCAGTAAGCATGGATAAATAAACATATCGTAATTAAAGTTTACATAGTTTACTTCCACGTAATGTAAAACTAATTTCAGCCTGATATTTACAGGAAAAAATTAAAATGTGAAATACATCTATACTTGGAATAACATATAAATTATATGAAATATTTTATTTGCATTCATTTTCAAAGGTTTTCGCTCCATGTATTACGAAAACGCCATGTAAACTTTATACAACATGAAAAATCGGCTGTGTACTGTCCAGAGTACGCGGTCAGTCGACATAGCGTTTATGTGTATATGTAGGTCATTTTGTAATTATCGTTTTCTTAGTTAAACACAAACAGGTTTGCATAACCGCACAAAAATGTTATCATGCATTGAACCAACTAATATGATTATTTAGATAGTGTCGAAAATGGTTGAACGGCGCGACCTGAAGGTCGCTTGCCGTTCAACGATTTTCGACACTATCTAAATAATCATATTAGTTGGTTCAATGCATGATAACTTATATTGGTTATAGTGCACATCGACGATTACAAAGTTCGCCTCTTTACGTTCATGCTCACTGAATCTTGGTCAGAGATGCATGCATCTACAAGATTAAATGTACCTACCATACAATAACTAATTTCAGAACTGAATGTACGTGCATCAAGCTAATTTCAGATAACCTGGCTATAGCCAGGGTGGGCTTTAGTAATTACTAGTACTTGGAGTCAATCGTCCGTCCATCCTTAGTCAACTTTTCATTAAAAGGTCTCTGAACCATGGACTAGTAAGAACAAAACTTGGTCACAATGGTCCTTGGGTAAGTCCCCTTTAAAGACTAGATCCGGAATGTCCACACCCCATGAAAGAAGACCGCCAGCGGGGAACACAGTTGGACATTAGACCTATGGAAAACACATTCAAAAAGATTGCTACACGTAGCCAAATGTCACCAACCACACAATAAACTTAAAATCCCACTTGTTAGAAAATGCAGAAATAACAAGCTTCCTCTAATGT
Source organism: Modiolus philippinarum (assembly GCA_002080025.1). NCBI lineage: Eukaryota > Metazoa > Mollusca > Bivalvia > Mytilida > Modiolidae > Modiolus > Modiolus philippinarum. Next base: position 53,546 of record MJUU01054009.1, on the reverse strand, counting down.
ATTGATTACAACAAGTGTTTTAAACATAGCAATAAAATTAACAAAAGCATTAAAGACGCAAGAACCAGGTTCTAGTTAACACAAATTATGAAATAAAAAATTAACATGTATCGGAATAGTTTAAATTTCAGTGCTCTTGTCTGGTTTCCATAGCAACCAAACACTCTACTTTCAATTACAATCCATTTTAAACCACCTCTCAAAATAGGGCAGTGGTTCGCCTTATAATGTTAGTAATTCATATTGCTGAAACAAAAAAAACAAGAGGCTCTCAAGAGCCTGTATCGCTCACCTGGGTTCTATGCAGCACTATAATTCCAAATTGATGGTCTATCTTTTGTGGTGTATGTACATTAATAAAATCAGAAACTTTTTATAAAATTGAATTAAAATTGTTCAAGCAGTTTCAGAGAAGATTTTTGAATGCAGTTTCCAAACTTTAAGGGCCTATGTTAATCTACAATCCGTGCTGGCAGCTATTTAACATAAAATTTTCAAGATGGTCACCCAAGGACTATCATATCAAAATCCTACTGAAATTGTTCAAGCAGTTTCAGAGCAGAAAATCTTTTTACGCATTTCCCATTGGGTCCTATGTTAAACTAAGTTTTGCCACTGGTGGCCATGTCGGAAGACTGATCAACACCAAAGTAACAAACTTGGTCAAAATCTCACGTTTCATTTATGCAATGTTTAAATTGAATCCATTCAGTGGTTTTCTATAATATCTTTGTATGCATTTCCCCTTAGGGTCTAATTCATTGCTGGGGGCTATATTGGATGATGGATCAGCATCGAAGAAACAACACTTGGTCAGCTTCTCATAAGCATCATGTATGCAAAGTTTGGTTTTAATCTATTCAGCAGTTTTCTAGAAGAAGATCTTCTGTTAAATTAAGTTCACAGCTGGTGACAATTGGTCAGTACCTGACAGGCATCATTCATGCCATGTTTGATTTAAATCCATTCAGCAGTTCTCTAGAAGATCTTTGTGCGCATTTCCCATAGGGTCCAATGCTGTGGGTCATATACGATGACGGATCGGCACCTAAGTAAAAATACTTAGTCAGCATCTCATAAGCATTATCAATGCCAAGTATGGGTTAAAGCAATTCAGTGGTTCTTAAAAAGAAGTTCTTTGTATGCATTTTACAACTGGGGTCCAATGTTAAAATTTAGTTCCCAGCTGGCGGCCATGTTGGATGACGGATCAGCACCAAAGTAGTAACACTTGGTCGGCACCTCATAAGCATCATTCATGCCAAGTTTGGTTCAAATCCATTCATTTGTTCTCAAGAAGAAGTTCTTTGTATGCATTTTCCGATAGGGTCCAATGTTGAAATTAAGATCTCCGCTGGCAGCCATGTTGGATGACGGATCGGCACCAAAGTAACAACACTTGGTCAGCACCTAATCAGCAACATTCATGCCAAGTTTGGTTGAAATCCATTTGATGGTTCTCAAGAAGACGTTCTTTACATGAATTTTCCCATTAGGTAAAATAGTAAAGTAAGTTCCCCTTGGAAGAGGTCGGAAAACTTGAACGTATACGATGTTATCGGGCTCTTGACAGGTATGTATCGTCAAATATCAATCCGTGAGCCAGAATATGAAGCACAGGGGCGAGTGAGCGTAGCGAACGAGCTCCAAGCTTCATATTCTGGAGAGCGGGGTGATATTTTACAATTCATCAGCTGTCAAAAGCCCGATAACTTGTTTATCATCCTTTACTTAGTATTATTATAATTCTCCCAAAATTGTGCGGGGAATTCGACATACATGCCATTCTCTCCTTTTCAGCAATTTTCAGCTTAAAACATGTTTTGTAGTTTTTTTATCATTTGTTTGGCAAAGGTTAATTTGACCGAAATACTCTAAATAATGTCGATTTTTTATTTTGCAGCAACCTTTGGTTGTTACGACATTTTATCGTTCCTTGGAGCTTTTATGACGCCATAATGTGTCAAAGCTCTGCAGGATATATCAATGACCTAGTTTCTACAATTTTTCTGACATCTAGTTTATCTACTTGTGTAATCATGATTCTGTTCTGAATACCTAATCGGAAAGAGCAAATGCAATAGATGTTTATTTTTACAAATTTGATTTCGTTTGAAACCTTGAAAAAAAGTTATTGCCTTTGAAACTTTGGGAGAATCCCTTGATATATCCAGGTCAACCTCTGATATATCCGGGTCAAACAGATACGGCTTTTGCGGAAAGGCGCTGCAGGCTGATATAACCATGGGGAAGGATAATAAAATAAAATATAGTCCTTAACACGCTGAACGTTTTTGCAATTTAAACTTGACCTCTTTCTCAAAGCGTTTTTGAAATACAGGACAAAAAGTAAAAAATCACGAAAAATTTGACCAATAAAGGGCCACAACTCATATATAGGTACTTGGATTTTCTTCAAAATATCCATGTGGGTAGAACTTAAGATGCTAAACATTTTTGCAATTTAAACTTAACCTCTATCTGTTGTAGTTTTTTAATAAAAAATAAAAAAAAACATCAAAATTTTGAAAAATTTACGGAAAAAGGGCAATAACTCTTAGACGGGTGATCAGATTTTCTTAAAAAATTCAGCATGGGTAGATCTTCTCATGTTGATCATTTTTACTCCAGTCAGATTTTTGATATCTGTAACGGTTTTTGAGTTATTTGCCAAAAACTGTAATTTACCCCTATGTTCTATTTTTAGTAACGGCAGCCATGTTGTTTGACCTAAGACAAACAAAATAACAAATTTGAAACTAGATACCCTAGTGATGATTCAATTAAAGTTTGATTCCATTTGACCCAGTGGTTTCAGAGGAGAAGATTTTTGAAAGTGAGCTAACGACGGACGGACGGACGACGGACGCCAAGTGATGGCAATAGCTCACCCTGGAATAGCCAGGTGAGCTAAAAAAGAAAAACAATAGGAAATCTGTCAATGTGACAGCAAACCGGGTTTTCTTTTACATGGACAATATATCTTACATTTTGGTCAACCCTGAATATCCGAAATGTACACTTTTAAATCTGCAATGCTTTACCTTCCTTTGAAGCAGCATATTTTTTGAAAGTTTATAGAAAACTGTTGAAATGCAACATCCTGCTCCTGACAGATAGGGTACCCTGTTGGCATTTACTTAAATTTAACATAATAATGACCAAGTTCAACAACTGGTAGGTAATTTTGGCATAAATCAAAATTATATGCATACCTCCGATATATGTACATACAGCTCATTAAAATGTATTGCAGTTGGAGTTACATATGTGTTATGGTCCCATGTTCATTTGCTCCATATCCTTTCGTAAAATATATAATCTGCAAAATATAAACCTTCCATCTCAAAAACTGTAGGAGATTTGCTCCGGACAAATGGGTATCCTGCAGACAGATTTTGTAGGTAAAAACGACCAAGTTCAACAACTGGTATTTGGCATAAATTATCAGAAATCAAAATCAAAGTTACATGCACACTTCTGATATATGTACAAATGATCTGCAAAATATAAACTTTCTATCTAAAAGACTGTACGACATTTGCTCCGGATTTTTATCCCAAAATCTTAATTGTGACAATATGCACATCTTCAATCCATTCCCAATCACTGTGCAAAGTAAAATAAATGTAGCTGTATATATGTTTTATTGTTTAATTGTTTGTGTTTTGTATATGTATGCTGTCAACCCGCAAGGGTAAAAAGTAGCATTGATAAAGTTATTTAATATTGTGGGAGAAGTTGTCCGGAATAACAGATCCAGAGAGCACATTTGAATGAAATGGCAAAGTTCAATTACCCCTCAGAATCATAAATTTTGGCCAAAATCTAAATCATGACAATATGCACATCTTCAATTCATGCATAATCACTGTGTACGGTGAAATACATGCCCGGGATACATGCAGCTTTCATATTGTGGGAGGAGTTACAAGGAATAACAGTTGCAGAACACACATTTTTATAAAATGGTCAAGTTCAACTACTCCTCACAATCACAAATTTTGGCTGAAATCTAAATCATGACAATATGCACATCTTCAAACCATGTATAATCACTGCGCAAAGTAAAATAAATGTAGCAGAGATGTTTGAATAACAGTTCCAGAATGAACATTTCTATAAAATGTACATTTCGATAAATAGCCAAGTTCAACTACCCCTCAAAATCTCAAATTTTGGCCAAAACCTAAACCATGACCATATGCACATCTTCAGCCCATGCCTAATCACTGTGCAAAGTAAAATAAATGTAGCTTTAATATTGTGGGAAGAGTTGTCTGGAATAGCAGATGGACACGATGGACAGAATGGACTTAGGTCTATCATTGTCTTTAGTGGAATTTTATCTTTAGTGGTAACCACATAAACATATCACTTTAAAAAGTGTACATCCCACTTAAGCATAACGACTTAAAGGAACTGTCCATTTCAGAGCCAATGATGGGTCCACTATACTTACAATCATATATGCATGTGGTAATGCATGGGTCCATCATTGTCTTTAGTAGAATTTTTTTTATCTTCAGCGGTAACCACATAAATGTACATTTCGATAAAATGGCCAAGTTCAACTACCCCTCAAAATCACAAATTTTGGCCAAAACCTAAACCATGATGGATATACACATCTTCAATCCATGCGTAATCACTATGCAACGTGAAATAAATGTGGCATTTATATTGTGGGAGGAGTTATCCAGAATAGCAGCCTATCAGCAATGGGACGGACGGACGTAAATACTGTCAATCTGTCCAATTAATTTGATTTGTACAGGTGAAAAGTGTTTTTTTCATATCTGTCATATACTACCTATATCCCATGGGAACCCCAGTGAAAGACAAAAATACTGCTTTAGACAATTCTGGACGCCCTGAAAATCACATAACATACAATCGCGAGGGCGGACGGACGAGGGTAAAACAATATGCCCCAACATTTTGTCGCGGAGGCATAAAAATTGGCCCACTTCAGAAAAAAAATTTTTGGCAGGATTCCCCTTATAATTTAGTTATTGCATATTGCTGAATTCGTAAACAAGAGGCTTTCAAGTGCCTGTTTCGCTCACCTGGCCCTTGACTAACATAGACAGCTTATGTTAAAGAGACCATAGTTAAACTATAGTTCCAATATGCCCAGGAGTTTAAGGGGGCAGTCCTTTGTTAGAGTTTCCCATAAGTTCCGTATTTGGCAGCCATTTTGGATAAAGAATGAACCTGAAAAACATTTTTTTTTCTTTTCGGGAACCACATAAAGACTATTGTGACCAAGTTTGGTTCCAATTGGCTCAGCAGTTTCAGGGGAGAAGATCTTTGAATGTGTTTTCTTATTGGGTACAATGTTAAAACTATGTTTCCCACTTGTGACCATTTTGAATATAGAACTGACCTCTAAAAACTTTTTCTGTCGGTTGCCAATCAAAGACTATTGTGACCGAGCTTTTTTATAATTGGCTCAGCAAAGATCTTTAAAGGTGTTTTCCCATAGAGTTCAATGATAACAAGAAGTATGTTCCCCACTGGCGTCAATCTTAGATATAGCGTAGACCTGAAAAACGGGACCATCTAAATACTATTGTGACCAGATTTGGTTCCAATTGGCCAATTAGTTTTACAGAAGATCTTTGAACGAAAAGTTTATGCCTCACAGCAACGGGTGCAAAATGAGAGCAAAAGCTCATATGGGTTCTAGCCAAATAAGCTAAAAAAAAAACTAGAGGCTCTCAAGGGCCCGTAGCTCACCTGGTCCATGACTGACACAGACAGTCCAAATAAACTCAATGTTAAAGGGTCTCTTTTTCTATTATGATAATAGATCTTAATGTAATATGGCCTAATGTGTGTCAAGAGGAGATGATCTTCGAAAGCATTCACCAAAAGGTCTATGTTTTAATATTTTCCCTGCTGGTACCAATCTTGGATAAGGTACCAATATCAAAATCACAAACATTAAATGACAACTCAATGACTATTTTGAATTTGGTTTAAATTGTTCAAGCTGTTTCAGAAGAGTTTTGAATACATCTCCTATTTGGTCCAATATGATAAACTATTTTCACTGTGTGTGGCCATCAGTGCAGACGTACTGGACAAATTTTTCAAAGTGGGCCAACAAGGGACAATTGTGACCAAGTTTGGTTTAAATAGGAAAGTTGTTTCAGAAGAGAAGATCTTTGAATGTGTTTTTACCATAGGGTCCGATGTTAAACAAAGTTCCTTGCTGGCAGCCATCTTGGATGAGGTGCAAACTTGTACGACACATTTTTTCAAAGAGTAAACATACAAACCAAGGACTACTGAGAGAAAGTTTGGTTCCAATTAATTGGCTCTGTTGCTTCAGAGGAGAAGATCTTAGAATACTTTCCAATTGGGTCTTATGTTAAAGTATGCTCTACGCTGGTGGCAAATTTAATTTTAATCAACTCAGTAGTATCAAATAAGGTCTTTGAATGTGTTTTCCAAAGGGTTCAAAGTTAAACTATATTCCCCAATGGCCGCCAACTTGAATATGATGCAGACTTGCAGAACACGTTTTTTCAAAGAGAGCCAATGAAGGACAGTTGTGACAAGTTTGGTTCCAATCAGCCAAGTTGTTTCAGAGAAGATCTTCGAAAGTGTTTTACCATAGGGTCCAATGTTAAACTGTTAACCGCTGGTAGCCATCTTGATGATGTGCAGACTTGTATGACACTTTTTGAAGAGGACCACCCGAGGACTATATTGCAATCAAGTTTGATTTTAATTTACCAAGTAGTTTCAGAAAAAAAGGTCTTTGAAAGGGTTCTGTGATAAACTATATTCCCCAATGGCAGCCATCTTGGGTATGATGCAGACTTGCAGCAATTTTTTCAAAGAAAGTCAATGAAGGATAGTTGTGAACTTGGCCAGGTAGTCCCAGTGGAGATCTTTGAATGTGTGTTCCCATAGGATCCAATTTTAAACTAAGCTTCTTGCTTGCAGCCATCTTTGATGAAGCGCAGCCTTGTCAGAAACATTCTTTTTAAAGGGGACCACCCAAGGACTATTGAGAAAAAGTCTGGTTCTTATAAGCTCTTTTGCTTTATAGGAGATCTTAGAATGTTTTCCCATTGGGTCCTATGTTAAGCCATGTTCCTCGATGGTGGCCATCTTTGATATAATGCAGAATTGCAGGACACATTTTTCAATGACAGCCAATGAAGGACAGTTGTTCAAAGTTTGGTTCCAATTAGCCAAGTTGTTTCAGAGAAGTTTTCCTATAGGGTCCAATGTTAAAATGTTCCCTGCTGGCAGCCATCTTGATGATGTGCAGACTTGTCACATTTTTTAGGACCAACCAAGGACTATTGCAATCAAGTTTAGTTTTAATTAACCACATAGTTCAAGAAAAGAAGGTCTTTGAATGTGTTTTCAAATAGGGTTCTACGTTAAACTATGTACCCTAATGGCAGCCATCTTAGATATGATGCAGACTTGCCGTAAATTCTTCAAAAAAGCGTATGATGGATAGTTGTGACCCAGTTTGGTTCAAATTGGCCAGGTATTCTGAGTGGAGAAGATCTTTGAATGTATTTTCCAATAGATTTCAATTTTAAACTAAGCCTCTTGTTGGCAGCTATCTTTGATGAATAGCAGACACAATCTTTTTTTTAAAGAGGGCCAACCAAGGACTATTGAGACAAAGTTTGGTTATAATTGGCTCTGTTGCTTCAGAGGAGGAGATCTTTGAATGCTTTCCACATTTGGGTCCTATGTTAAGCCATGTTCTCCACTGTTGGCCATATTTCATATAATGCAGACTTGCAGGACACATTTTTCAAAGAGAGCCAATGAAAGACAGTGGTGACAAGTCTGGTTCCAATAAGCCAATTTCTTTCAGAGTAGATGTTTGAAAGTGTTTTTCCATAGGGTCCCCCCTGCTGGCAGTCATCTTGATGATGTGCAGACTTGTCAGACACATTTTTTAATAAAGGGCAACGCAAAGCGCAACATGATATGGGCACAGCATCTTGACCACTAAAATTTAAACAAGTGAAATCTAAAGTGGATATGGACACAATAAAGGCACTTGATGGACACAAACTGGAGACATAAAAATTAGCTTTTGTTCCCTTAAAGCTGGGAAACATTAGGAGTTATGCCAAATTTGTTGCTGTACTACTGAAAGCTTTTATCAATAAGAATCCAAAGAAAATAATCCAGTCCAAATTCGATAAAAAATAATGATTTCAAATATTTTGAAAAATTGCAATTTTGGGCCCTTTGACCCTGTATAGCTTGGAAATTTTAAGAGATACTTCAAATATGTTGACAAACTACTGAAAGCTTGCAACAAGAGGAATCAAAAGAACAAAATCCCATTGAAATCCAATGAAAAATAAAGATTTTACATGTTTTGAAAATTTGCAATTTCGCCCCCTGTGACCCCTCATAGCTCAGAAAAAGTAAGAGCTACGACAAATCTGTTGGCAACTATTGAAAGCTTTAAACAAGAGGAATCCAAAGAAACAAATCCAATCGAAATCCGATGAAAAATAAAATTTTTAGGTAATCTGCACATTTGCAATTTTGGCCACATTTGGCCCCTCATAGCTCAGACAGGAAAAATAGTTATCAAAAATATAATGGCTAAACCCTATTTCAATTTTCATACAGAATCCATTGGAAGAAACTGCATCAAAATCAAACTAAAAATGAAAAAAAAAAATAGTTCTTTGAGATTCGCCCTATTGGGCCCATTTATCTCATGAACAGTACATGCAACATGAAATCCGCTGATATTAAACTGATTGGAAATTTCCTCTAGCGCACAATGAAAGAAACCCCATCAAAAACAAAAGTGTCTACAGATGACGACAATGACGACACCAACGATATGACGACAGCACCATACCATTATACCACCTCAAATTTTTTGGGGTTGTATAACAAGAGGCTCTCAAGAGCCTGTATCGCTCACCTGGGTCATGGCTGACACAAAAAGTCAAAATAATCACAACATTTAAGGTTCTTATTTTCAAATTTATTTATTGACTGTTTAAGGTTCTCATTTTGAAGTTTGCTGATGTTATATGATCAAAAATTAAACTATGTTCCCCAATGGCAGCTATTTTTGATGGGGCGTAGACCGAATGTCACCTTTCTTGAAGAAGACCATGTAAGGATCATTGTGCCTTACTTTGGTTCCAATTGGCATAGTATTTTCAGAGGAGATTTTAAATGATTTCCCATGGGGTCCAAGGTTAAACAATGTTCCCCACTGACTGCCATTTTCGATGCTATGCGGACATGCCAGACACATTTTATGAAGGGGACCAAGTAAGGACCATTGTGACTAAGTATGATTCCAATTGGCCATGTACTTTCAGAGGAGTAGATCTCTGAATATGTTTCCCTATAGGGTCCAATGTTAAAAACACGTTCCCTCCTGGTGGCCATCTTGGATATGATGTGGACTTGCTGAACACATTTTTTAAAAGGGGCCACCTAAGGACCATTGTGACTAAGTTTGGTTCCAATTGGCCCAGTATTTTCAGAGGAGAAGATTTTGCAATATTGTCCAATTTTGGACAAAGTTCCCCACTGGCGGCCATCTTGGATGATGTGCAGACTTGCCGGACAAAATTTTTAAAGGGGACCACCGAAGGACTATTGTGACCAAGTTTGGTTCCAATTGGCGCAGTGGTTGCAAAGAAGTTCTTTGAATGCTTTCCCATAGGGTCCAATGTTAAACCGCGTTCCCTGCTGGTGGCCGTCTTGGATATGATACGGACTTGCCAGACATTTTTTTAAAAGAGCCACCTAAGGACCATTGTGCCCAAGTTTGGTTCCAACTGGCCCAGCGGTTTCAGAGAAGATGTTTGAATGAAAGTTTACGATGGACAGACCACTGACACAGTGATGGCAAGAGGATCACCATGGCATAGCCATGCAGGTGAGTTATAATATTATGCAGGCTATGAAATTAAGATGCTATTCCAACATTTATCTAGCAGAGATGTTTGCATGGTGTACAAACTAAACTTACTACTTGACACAATATACATTTATATACCATTATTTTATTAATTTGTGGAATAAGTATAGATTATGAAAGTATTTTTGCAAAAAAATGTAAAAATTTGTACAAAAACACTTTTTTGCTCTCGATTATGTAACAAATAATTATTCTTAATAAAGTGATAGCAGGGAATTTCTCTAAAATTTAAAAAAGAAAAGTAAATCAAAGAAGATTTGAAAACAGAATTTAAAGGGAAATAACCCATAACCATATGGCACTGAACATTTTTTTGGTGAAAACGAGTCAATAACTACAACACAGGCTGTTGGATTTTCTTCAAAATTTCAGAGTATGTAGATCTTGATATACTAAACATTTCTGCAATTCACTTCACCTCCATCTGTTACAGTTTTTGAAATAAAAAAAAAATGCATAAATTTTGAAAATTTTATGGAAAACGGGCTGTAACTCTGAGACAGGTTTTCCAATTTTCTTCAAAATTGCAGGGTAGATAGATCTCGTCATTCTGAACCATTTTACACCATGTCAGATTTTTTATATCTGCAACGGTTTTTGAGTTATTTGCCAAAAACAGCAATTTACCCCTATGTTCTAATTTTAGTAACAGCGACCATGTTGTTTGGTCCTCAGACTAACCGAACATATTATTTTAAACTACATACCCTGGTGATGACCAAGGCCAAGTTTGGATTAAATTGGCCCAGTGGTTTCAGAGGGAAGATTTTTGAAAAAAAGTTTACGACGGACGGACAGACGGACGGACAGACGCACGACAGACGAGGGACGCCAAGTGATAGCAAAAGCTCACCCTGGCATAGCCAGGTGAGCTAAAAAGGACAACCCCAGTACTATTGTGACTAAATTTGATTTTAATTAACTAAGTAGTTTCAGAAAAGAAAGTCTTTGAATGTGTTTTCCAATAGGGTTCAATATTAAACTATATTCCCAAGTAACCACCAACTTGGATATGATGCAGATTTGTCAGACAAATTTTTCAAAGAAAGCCAATGAAGGATAGTTGTGACCAGGTCTGATTCAAATTGGCCAGGTAGTCTCAGAGGAGAAGATCTTTGAATGTGTTTTCCCATAGGATCCAATTTCAAACAAAGTTTCTCACGGACAGCCATCTTGGATGAGGTGCAGACTTGTCATAAACATCTTTTAAAGAAGATCACACAAGGATTATTGTCCTATGTTTGATTCTTATTAACCTAGTATTTTCAGGGAAGAGGGTCTTTGAATGTGTTTCCCAACAAGGTTCAATGTTAAACTATGTTCCCCGCTGGTGGCCATCTTGGCTGAGGTGAGGCCCTGTCAGACAATTTTCATCATGAAGTTAAAATGTGGTTCTTGACATACTGAACATGTTTGCACATAAAACTCAACCTCTATCTCAAATTGTTTTTGAAATATAAGAAAAAGTGTATATACTTACCAAATTAAGAACGATAAAGGGAAATAACTTCTATCTATGTGGGTATTCAGATTTTCTTGAAATTTTGCAGTTGTGATATGCTGCATATTTTGGCAATTTAAAGTTGATCTCTATCTGATATAGTTTTTTAATAATAATTAAAAAATTTAAACTTTTGAAAAATTAAGAGGACAAGAATTTCGATATCTGTAATAGATTTTGACTTATTAGCAAACAATGGCAAATTATCCGTATGTTCTCTCTTTAGTAACCACAGCCATGTTGTAAGGTCCTCTGACTCCTGGGACACAATGTTGAATCTAAGTACCCTGCTAATGATTCCTGCAGAGCTTGGTTAAAATTGGCCCCCAATTTCAGAGGAAAAGATTTTTGAAAAAGTTTACAGCAAACGATGGATGGGCACCAACGGATGCCAAGTGATGGCAACACCTAGCATGCCCTTTTAGTCCATTAGAGCTAATAGGAATACAGGAAATTGTTTCCGCATAATAAAATACTACAAGTATTATAAACAATAATTTTTCCCAATGTCCATAGCCATCTCTTCAAATCTCAAATATTTTTTCTTTAAAAAAGATATAATTTATATCCTGTTTTCAAGTCCATATCCTGTTTATTATTTCAAAATCCTTTATAAATAAACAAACTTTGACTTCTTTTTTCAATTTCAATACACAAGACATGTATATCAGTATCATATGTAAGAGTAAAATAATTCATTTCATTTTCTTATATAGTCCAAATACTTATAAATGCAATATAAATAACTTAAAACGAAACACAAGAGTGGACACTAATAGATGTCTCGCCCCTCCCTGCTTGGTTGCTAAAATAGTCATGTACCACTCAAGAGCAACCTACAAGCCAAATATCTTTACCGTACCACTTACAGTAATTGAGAAACATTCTAATCAGAAAAACTTAACCATGTTCACTTAACCATGAAATTGAGGTCAAGGTCAAAAGCCATATAGCAGACTAACATGTACTAACCAAGACCAAGCTATATACCAAATATCATTGACATATCTCTTGTAGTTATTGAGAAACAGACTTATGCAAAAAAAACTAAACCTCGGCACTGGAGCTTGAAATTGAGGTCAAGGTCAAAAGCCATATGGCAGACTGACATGTACTAACCAAGACGAATCTATATACCAAATATCATTGAAATATCACTTGTAGTTATTGAGGAATAGACTTGATAAAAAAAACCTGGTCACTGGACCGTGAAATTGAGGTCAAGGTCAAAAGCCATATGGCAGACTGACATGTACTAACCAAGACCAAGCTAAATACCAACAAGTGTGGACCCAAATTGATGTCTCGCCCGTCCCTACATGGTTTTAAAATTGATGTGAAAACTGAAACTGACTAAATCAGAAAACTAAACATGTTCCTAGACTGTGAAATTAGGATAACTGACAAAAGCAATACAGCACACTGTCATGTATCACCTAAAACCAAAATGCCAAATATCAGTGACCTACTACTGATAGATACTGAAAAATAAAACATGTTCACTAGACGATAAAAATGAAGTCAAAGGCTATAGCTAAACAGCAGGCTGTCGTGTTCAATATAAGACAAACCCATATACCAAATATTAATGACCTTACATTAATAGCTACTGGGAAACGTACCATGAAATTGAGGTCACAGACAAAAGCCATACAGCAGACTGTCATGTACTTTCAAAGACCAACCTATATATCAAATATCATTGACCTACCACTTATAGTTACTGAGAAACTAAACTAAGCATAAAAATTTAACATGTTCATTGAACCGTGAAATTGAGGTCAAAGACAAAAGCCATATTACAGTCTGTCATGTTCTACTCAAGATCAACTTATATACCAAATATCATTGACCTACCACTTATAGTTACTGAGAAACTAAACAAAGCACAAAAATTTAACATGTTCATTGAACCGTGAAATTGAGGTCAAGGACAAAAGCAATATGACAGACTGTCATGTACTACCTAAGACCAACCTACATTA
>MJUU01054009.1:26216-36650 GCA_002080025.1 Modiolus philippinarum | reverse complement strand
AAAGTCCCATAACTCCCACAAAATTTGACGAATCAAAATGGAGATGCAATATGATCTAGTACTAATGGTGACTAACAATCCTGTAAAATCTGAATGAATTCTGACCAGCTGTTTCTGAGGAGTTGGGTCAACAAGATTTGCCATTGTATAACAATGTGGAAATAATCAAAGTCCCATAACTCCAACAAAATTTGACGAATCAAAATGGCGATGAGATACGATCTAGTGCTAATGGTGACTAGCAATCCTGTAAAATTTGAATGAATTCTAACCAGCGGTTTCTGAGGAGTTGCGCCCACAAAAAACATGACACACGTACACACTGACGCAGAACATTTCTATGTCCCTCCATCGCGTTGCGGCGGGGGACAAAAATAAAAATAAGTCAATACATACTTATACCAGCATATACTGTATTGCATTAGTTAACAGTATATTCTGCAAACTTAGCATGAAAACAACCACATTATGACTATCAAGTAGCCATATATAGTTGCATACATTTCAAATGTATTTCATAAATTCAGGTTTCTTGAAAAATTATATATTTGTTACTCAAAAGTTTCTTTTGTCAGCAACATCATAAACATTGTCAGTTTTAATATATAAAAAATGCATGGGTGTTCCATGGAACACATGTGTCACCTGCACTATATATATATATAAAGAATTCCTGTTTTGTTATATAATGACAAAGTCCAATAATAATCAGAAAAAAATCAAAATTAAAGAAAATAAAAATGTATGGTCATATCTGCAATATATATTAAAGCATTCTGCAAGTTTTGTTGGAAAGTACCAAGTAGTTCTGAGAGGCTGCAGATAATGGAGACATGCCCTTATGACTCCATTTGCTGAAATGACAAAGTCAAAAGATAGCTAAACTAGAGAGTAAATGCCACCGCTGCCATCATTCAAGTTTTTCCCAATGTGTTTACACTCAAGTTACAGATAAAATTTAGCTACTCTGGTTGTGTCTGTAAGACACATATGATGCCCTCGCAGTTGGATATAAAACATGGAAATCCAATTTCTAAACATTGATAAAACTGTGGCATTAATATTGTAATAACAGTTCCAGAATACACATTTCAATAAAATGGTCAAGTTCAACTACCCCTCAAAATCACAATTTTAGGCCAAAATCTAAACTATGGCAATGTGCACATCTTCAATCCATGCCTAATCACTGTGCGAAGTAAAATAAATGTAGCATTAATATTGTATTAATATTGTGGAAGTAGTTATCCGGAATAACAGCTTATCAGAGATGGGACAGACGGACGGAATTACGGACGGACGGACAGGGGTAAAACAATTTGCCCCCCGACTTGTCGTCGCGGGGGCATAAAAATCTGAGAAAAAAATAAATGAAAAACAAAATGCATGGTGCACATCTGCAATATATATTGAAGCATTCTTGCAAGTTTGGTCGGAAAGTACCAAGCAGTGTAGGAGTTGCGGATAATGGACGTACATACGCTATGACTCCAATAAGCTAAAATGGCAAAGTCCAAACATAGCTAGAAACCTGAAAAAAATCAAAATTAATCAAAAACTAAATGCATGGTGCACATCTGCAATATATATTGAAGGACTAGTGCATGATAAGGGTCCCCTTTTACAAGTCAAACATGTAATAAGTCAAAATCTTTAAAAGAAAAGAGTCTTGTAAATAAAAATAATGATAAAACATAGTTTCCTGAAGGATCTAAAACATAGATAACATTTGGATATGTAGTGCAACTCGTTTGGAAAATATCAGCCTAAGAATGACCCAAAAATGGTGAAAATTGAAGAAAATGAGTGGCCACATTAATCTTTCCATAATTTCAGAACTGTACTATAGTTTTAATTTTAATTTTTATCAAATATAAAGACTCTCATAATGTAGAGAAATTTCTGCAGATTATTTTGATATATGGAACATGGGTGCTGCATGAGATAGCTCTTACCTATTTCTCATTTGGTAAAGAGTGACAGTGTGTAATTAAAACAACAATTTAATAAAGTACATTTTTTTAGAATTATACAGAAAATATATTCAAATGATTTGAAAGACTATTTTGCAACTAGATACAGAAAACTGGCATTTTCTGAAGTGCCCCGCAATTTAAATCCTGAAACTTGGGGCAAAAGTCAATTTCAGGTAAGTGTGGATTCAAATTCTGTTTGACACACAAATGTGTTGATACAATAATTTGCTGGATATAGTGATTTCTTGAAGTTTTACTATCATTTCTTAGCTAAAATCATTTAAGCCAATAAAAGTTAATAAATCTTATGATGAAAATTTGGTTAACAGTAAAAAGTCGAAGTATTAGAAAGCAGGAAGTGGACGTTTTACAAACTTGAAAACCGCGTAAACAATACAACTCATCTAGCAAGCTTCAGACTAAATTTCAAATAATTCCCTCAAGTAAAAGTCAAGAAATCTGTGACGAAAAATTTGATTTATAGTAAAAAATCAAAGTATAGGCAAACAGGAAGTGGGCGCCCGACAAACTTGAAAATTGCTTACACAATGCAACTCATCATTTCCAAGCTTCAGAACAAATTTCAAATCATTCCGTCCAGTAGAAGCCAAGAAATCTGTGACAGAAAATTTGATTTATAGTAAAATATCAAAGTGTCGGAAAACAGGAAGTGGATGTCTGACAAACTTGAAAATTGCTTATACCATACAACTCATCACTTCCAACCTTCAGACCAAATTTCAAATCATTCCCTCCAGTAGGAGCCAAGAAATCTGTGACGGAAAATTTGATTTATAGTAAAAAATCAAAGTGTCGGCAAACAGGAAGTGGATGTCTGACAAACTTGAAAATTGCTTGTTTGAATTTTTATCTTGGAACTAAATATTAACAAAAAAACTTATGATACTGAATACCTTACGGCTTTTGCATGATAGTAATGAAAATAAATGGAAATGTAAAACAAACAGCAAAAGAGTAATAAAACATGTAATATTTGTAAAAAACTTATTGATTTTAATAACAACAGACTTTGAAGAAAGTGAAAAATAAAATATCAAAGCATACTGAAACTAGTGTAGAGAAGGCACAAAATTTGTCCCATACGTAAGATATTTGCATTTCAATACTTTTGAGAAAATAAAATTGATGAGTGTATGGAACACTTGTGTCCCCATTTTTGGCTCAGTTAACCTCTACAATCTGTAAAATCAAAATTCTAAATATCAGGTGTATGTCTTGATCAGGAAAAAAACATATCCTGTAAATTTGTTTAGAATATGAATTATAATTTTGAAGGTCTTGCAGATAAACAAACCAAATCAACATTTGAGCTATTTTTGCTCAGTGAACCTCTAAAATCTGTAAAATTGATTTTAAGTATTAGGTGCACAATAATATCAGGTGAACAACATATCCTGCAAGTTTGGTTGGAATATGACTTACAGTTTTTAAGGAGTTCAAGATTAACCAATTGAATAAACAGAGAAAAGTGTTACAAAAATTTGTACCATTGACCATATTTGTTGAAGAAAGCCGGTAAACGGGAAATAGATGTCAGACAGAAATGAATTCCATAAGCGCAATATGGAACCCCATACTTAAGCCCCATACACAATTTCAAGTGGCTGTAATTTGCAGTTGCTGAGTAAAGTGTTACGAAAACTTAATACCATTGACCATATTTGTTGAAAATCTCAAAGTCGGTAAACAGGAAGTAGATGTCTGACAGACCTGAATTCGATAAGCGCAATAAAGAACCTCATACTTAAGTCACATACAAAATTTCAAGTGGCTGTGATTTTTAGTTGCTGAGAAAAGTGTTACGAAAATTTTTACCATTGACAGTTTCCAAGTCCGTGAGCAGGAAGTAGATGTCTGACAGAACTGAATTTGATAAGCGCAATATAGAACCTCATACTAAAGTCACATACAAAAGTGGCTGTGATATGTAGTTGCTGAGAAAAGTGTTACGAAAATAGTGGGACGGAAAACGACGACAATGCCGCAAGATGACTAAAGTGATCCCTATATGTTGCCATACACTACGTGTGCAGGCGACACAAAAATATACATCCATAGTGTCTCATGATATATACACATGCAACATCATATAAACTGTTTACACAGAATATGTCTCACCTTAACCATGTATCACATGAATCTGTACATTGATCTTCTGCAGCAGCCATGATGACAAAATGTAGGTCTTAATTTGTGTGCAATACCTAAATCTTTATATGATTGTTCAAGCATGAAAGAGGGGTCAAGGCCACCATATGAATGTGTATAATCCTCAGGATGCAACTGTATGTCAATTATAGAGTGGCTGCAAAATTTCAAACATAGGTAATCAAAGATTACAAAGTTCGCCTCGTTATGGCACATTGTCAGAGTAACCTAATTTTGATTGGATGCTGACCTACCATTAGAGATGCATGCATATGCAAGTTTACATGTTCCTAACATGTATAGTGACTGAGATCTTAACTCTTCAGTAAATTTGGATGTAAGTCAATCAAGCGGAAAATATAGGTCAAAGTGACCTAATTTTGCCTGGATGCTGACCTACCATCTGAGGTGCATGCATATGCAAGGTTACCTGATCCTAACATGAATAGTGACTGAGATCTGAACACAAAAATAGACTTGAAAGCAAGTCATTCAAGCGGAAAATATAGGTCAAAGTGACAGTATTTTGCCTGGATGCTGACCCACCATCAGAGATGCATGCATATGCAAGGTTACATGATCCTAACATGAATAGTGACTGAGATCTGAACTCAAAAGTAAACTTGAAAGTAAGTCATTCAAGTGGAAAATATAGGTTAAAGTGACCTAATTTTGCCTGGATGCTGACCCATCATCAGAGATGCATGCATATGCAAGGTTACATGATCCTACCATGCATAATGACTGAGATCTGAACTCAGACGTAAACTTGAATGTAAGTTGTTCAAGCGGAAAATATAGGTCTAAGTGACCTAATTTTGCCTGGATGCTGACCTACCATCAGAGATGCATGCATATGCAAGGTTACATGATCCTACCATGCAGAGTGACTGAGATCTGAACTCAGACGTAAACTTGAATTTAAGTCGTTCAAGCGGAAAATATAGCTTAAAGTGACCTAATTTTGCCTGGATGCTGACTTACCATCTGAGATCTATGCATATGCAAGGTCAAATAATCCTAGCATGCATAGTGACTGAGATCTGAACTCGGACGTAAACTTGAATGTAAGCCATTCAAGCGGAAAATATAGGTCAGAGAGGCCTAATTTTTAGGGAGGCTGTGAGTCAACCCAAGATGCACCTGCATGTAAAGTTGGATGACCCTACCATGCATAGTTGCCGAGATATACACCCAAATGTGGACACAGACGTAGACATGGACGCCGGGGGTACTCCAATAGTCCCACTCAACTTCGTTGAGGCGAACTAAAAATGGAGCATGACTGAGGGGTTATAGACATAAAACACCACTGAAACTGATATAAATCAAGATAATGCAACTGCATACCAAATATCAAAGGGCTACTATGAATGGTTGAAGTTAAACAAACCCAAGAAACATTTGATAAACAGTGCAAAATTTCGAAGTCAGTGGAGCATGACTGCGGAGGCATAGACATAAATCGCCACTGAAACTGATCTGTACTGATGCTAATGCAACTGAATACCAATTATCAATAGGCTACTTTGAGTGGTTGATACTAAACAGACACAAGAGAAAAATTAACATTGATAAACAGTGCAAAATGTCTTAAGTCAGTGGAGCATGACTGCGGGGGCATAGACATAAAACGCCAATGAAACTGACCTGTACTGATGCTAATGCAACTGCATACTATATTCAATTGGTAAC
The DNA here is from genome assembly GCA_002080025.1 of Modiolus philippinarum. Taxonomy (NCBI): domain Eukaryota; kingdom Metazoa; phylum Mollusca; class Bivalvia; order Mytilida; family Modiolidae; genus Modiolus; species Modiolus philippinarum. Next base: position 30,810 of record MJUU01054009.1, on the reverse strand, counting down.
TATGAGTGGTTGATGCTAAACAGACACAAGAAAAGCTTAAACATTTGAGAAAAAAAAACAATTCAAAATTTCAAAGTCAGTGGAACATGTCTGTTGGGGCATAGACATAAAACACCACTGAAACTGATCTGTACTGATGCTAATGTAACTGCATTCCTAATATCAATGGGTAACTATGAGTGGTTGATGCTATACAGACACAAGAAAAAACTTAAACATTTGAAAACAGTGCAAAAATTTCAAAGTCAGTGGAGCTTGACTGCGGGGGCATACAGTGTTCCAGCTAGATCGTTTTCACAGGGCGGTCCGCCCGCCCTTTCCTAAATGCCGCCTTGTGCCCTTTTTGAATGGTCCAGTGCCGCCCTGTGCCCTTTTTGAATGGTCCAGTGCCGCCCTGTGCCCTTTTTACATTGTCCTATGCCCCTTTACTAAACTCAGAGAAGTAATGTTATAAATTCCAATGAAACTATGCATCATACAGTTTACATATGAATACAGACTTCATAGTATCTGACTTCTGGCTTAACCTGTATCATTTTCCTGGAAAACTGGTGGTGCAATGTCACAAGTAAGTGATTGGTTTTTGCCATGTGAATTATTGAAATATGTTGGATGTTTGATCTGTTACATAGTTTGTACTCAATTTAACATACTAATAAACACAGAAGTGCAAAATTCTTCCATTAAAACGACCCCTAAAAATCTCCTGCATTGACCCCTCAATCACCTGGTTTATGGAGGGAGATCTCCTGCATTGGCATCACAAAGCTCAATTAAAAGTTAATAGACTATTAAAAGTTAATAGTCTATTAAATTAGTAGAAAATGTTAAAGCTTAATAGACTATTAAATATTTAATAGTCTATTAATTTTTGTGCAACCCAGTCCAGCTGGCCTTATTACGGGTATGCTTAGAACAGAAAATGTTGTTACAAAATTTTTCATTGCCAAACACAGAATAAAGGGCTACGCCGAGCGCAGCGTGATACGACCGCAGCATGTCGACCACTGAAATTTGAACAAATATAATTTAAAGTGAATGTGGACACAGTAAAAGGCTTGACACAGTAATTAGATGGACACAATAAAGAGCTTAACACAGAAATTTGCGGTCGTATAAAAATTCAATACTATCTTAAAAAGTTAACTTATAATTGTTTATATAACTGTTGAAATAATAAAGACAATGCATGACCAGCTTTTATTTAATTATCAATCAGCGCCTGAAAGTGCCCTTTTTGAGATTTGAATCAGCGCGCTAAAGTGCCTTTTTCAGGATTGGCTCCCTGCCCTTTTCAAATCCTGGCTGGAACACTGCCATAGACATAAATCGCCACTAAAACTGATCTGTACTGATACTAATGCAACTGCATACTAAATATGAATAGGGTAGCACAGGTGGTTAGTGTTTAACAGACCCAAGAAAAACTTAAACGATTGTGGATGCCACCCCGCCACCGCCAGAATCACCATACCTAAGTCTTGCTTTTTTCGACTATCGTAGAAGGCTCAACAAAAACTACATACATATTCTAACCTATGACATGTAAGGAAAAACCATTTAGAGGAGTTTGAGGACTGATTTTTTTTTTTGATCTGTTGTATATATATATATTGAGAAGTGTAAATCAGCAAAACTTGGTCTAGTTATTGTTTCCTAAATTCATAAAATTTCTTAATCATTTTTATTTCACCGAGTTAACATGAGATGAGCCATATCATGTCTTGAAGATTCTAATCGTCTTGTGTTACGATTCTTTTGCCCAAATTTCTCTGGTCTTACAAAGTTTGACTTAAATAGTATGTGATCAGCTATTTTGGGGAGTTCCAAACCATTCATTTCACAGAGTTTGTGAAAATTTGAACTCTCTTTAATTAATTCTATGTGTGCAGGGTCTAAATTTGGTAAGAGCTTGAAATGATTCAGAGTCATCCATATATGCATAACGGCTGATTTACTGAACTGATACCCTACACCTAAGTCATCCCACAAATACGTCGGATTAGGACCACTTGTTAACAAAACATCATATTTATAGTCATACATATATATATAGTAAGTGGAAGGCGTCAATATCAAAGATGGTATCAAGGAAATGTCTGGAATTCCTAACTCTGGTTTTCTCCGTCTTAATGCAGACAAGTAAAGTGAGGCTGTAATGGTTTGCGATATAATTTCACTTGCAATTCGTTCATTATTCAGGATTTGATTTGTTTCAAGTTCACATATTTCAGAATCGATTTCCTCTTCTTTTAAATTATAAACTTCCCCATTTTCCTTTACTTCCTGGTCGAAATCGGGCTCCACCATAACAGTGTTGGGAAGTAAAACAACATCTGGATATCCATACCACATTCTTGAGTTACCTAAAAAAAAAAAGCTGTATATGAAGTATGAACATAATACTGACTTATTTTTTAGGTACAGTGGGTAATTCTATACTGTGGAAGAACTTGCATTCGTAGACATCAAATTTCATGGTTTTCATAAATATCACTATTTTGTGGGTAATAAATTTGTAGTTTGAATTTCATGCATTAAAACTCACAGGGACAAAAGCATTTCATTTGAAACCTAATTTTATGGTTTTAGGTAACCACGAAATTCACGAAAATTGGAACCCAACAAACAATAGTACTTTCACAGTATATAAATATGGATACTTAGAAACAGAAAATACTTTATGTACAATACTGCAAACTAACATATCATTGTGAGCAATTCATTTTCATGAGAATTAAAGAACTGTCAAAATAAAAAGTCATGAATATTTTCTACAAAATGTTTTTTTTTATGTTACATGTCATGTATACCAACAATTCACAAACGAACTCGAACAGAACTAATAAATATAAAATGAAAAGATACCAGAAGCCTGTAACTGTTCACATGCCATACAATTCAACTTATTCAACATCGTGGTTTGAAGATGGGTAAATCATATACTATCAAAGTTTTACTCCAATACCATATTATTAGCTTCCCATAGGGTCATATGTTAAGCTAAGTTTAACTGTAACCACAATCTTGTTTGGCAGTTACAGTCATTGGCTACAGTTCTAAAAGGACTACATCTAAAGACCAAATACCTAAAGTTTGGTTTCAAGCAAGAAGATCTTTAATACGGTCCTACAACAAGAGGCTCAAGGACTGAGACTGAATAGCTAACCTGACAAAATTCTTCTTATATAGGCCATGTCTATGCTGATGACCAAAAATGCTGTGTTTTCCTTGAATTTGGTTGAATTGTCTTCAGTGGTTTCAGAGAAGATCATCAAAAAGAGATTTTCTTTTAGGGTCCAATGTTAAAACTATGTTCTAAGCTGGCGACAATGTTTTTAGTCAGATCAAAACCAAAATGAGTAATCTTAGTACAGAACTTTCCATACATCATACTAGTACATTATTTTATCCAGTTTGGTTAAATTTGCTTCCATAATTTCATAGGAGCTGACAAAAATGATCAATTTCCCGTAGGGTCCAATGTTAAACTATATGTTCCACACCGGCGACCATGTTTTTTCTCTTATTGAAATGAAATAAAGGGCTACGCCAAGCGCAGCATGATACGACCGCAGCATGTCGAACACTGAAAATTGAACGAGTATAATTCAAAATGAATGAGGACACAGTAAAGAGCTTGATACAGTAATTAAATGGACACAATAAAGAACTAGACCCAGTAATTAGCTGCACACAAACTAATCCAAATATAAAAATAAAGGGCTACGCCGAGCGCAGCATGATACGACCGCAGCATGTCGACCACTGAAATTTCAACAAAAGTAGTTTAAAGTGACTGTGGACACAGTAAAGAGCTTGACACAATAATTAGATGGACACAAAAAGAATGAAGCTTGACACAGTTATTAACTAGGAACAAAAAAAGGAAAAATTCAACCCTTTTGATCACTTACTGTTCAAAAAACGTAAGAGCTATGCAAAATATGTACTATCAACTAAAACTTTACACTCATAGAAATTCAAAGAAAAAAATTCCATCGAAATCTGATGAAAAATAAAGTTAAGACATATATTTAGAAAAATTGCAATTTTGGCCCCTTTGACCCCTTGTAGCTCGGAAACGGTAAGACCTACACAAAATCCGTTGGCATACTACTGAAAGCTTAGATCAAGAGGAATCCAAAGAAAAAAAATCCCATCGAAATCCAATGAAAAATAGAGATTTGACATAATCTGCAAATTTCCAATTTTGGCCCCGTTCTGACTTCATAGCTGGGAAAGGAAACAAGTTATCAAAAATATAATAGTTGAGCGCCATATTAATTTTTCACAAGGAATCCATTAAAAAAAACTGCATGAAAATCGTACTTAAAATAAAAAATTTATTTTTTTGGAGATTTGCCCCTGTTGGGCCCCATTTATCTCGTGAGCTGTACATGCTACGTGAAATCCGTTGGCATATCCCAGATTGGAAATTTCCTCAGGAGCACACTGAAAGAAACCCCATCAAAATCCGATTAATAATAAAGATTCTACAAACAAACATGTGAAAACACCCAATTTAACCCCTTTTGGCCCCTTTTTTAAAAACGGTTGGGGCCACAATTACCAAAACTGAGCCAAGCCTTCC